>JADRCD010222921.1:0-19492 GCA_019843815.1 Montemys delectorum
GCAGGCAGGCAGGCAGGCAGGCAGAGAGAGAGGCGAGGTTTGCCTTTCAAGGCACATTTCCAGTGACTTCTGTCCTCCTACCATCCCATCCAACTGTGAACTAACCAGAACATCCTCATAGTCTGTCACCCTCAGGAGTGCCATCAGCTGGGACCAACACGCCACCTCGTTTCATATCCAGCCCTAATGATCTCAAAGTGCACTGTCAGACAGAGGGCAACTGACTGTGGAAAAGAACTTTAGATCTTCTTGGTAAATAATACCTGCATTTCTTTTCTAAATGGGGATAACGCAGGCTAGAAGGCAAGTGAGTGCAGATGTGGCTGGCTGGGGGCCAGCCCTCTGAAGCCAGCCTGCACAGGCAAACCCTGTCAACCCTAAGGCCTAGGAAGCCCTGGTGTACTTCTTGTCAGAGCTGTGAGGCTGTCTTCTTGTGTTTTCTTTGAAGAACTCTTCCTTACAGAGGGCCAGGTCTCTGACCCACAAGGCCCTGAAAGAAAATTCCTTTGCCAAAAGGGAGTTGAGAGAGAGTTGCTTCAAGTGACTTGGCACATGGTGTTGACTTAGTGGCTTCCAGGGGGGTGTGCAGTTGGTCTCATTTCCCTAGAGGAAAGGGTTCTCTGTTCCCAGGACTCCCTAGGGACTTCGCAGGTCCGTGTGAAGTGGCTGGGAACTCTTTGGGTTCTGGCGTGTTTCACTGCAGATATTTGGGGGATGGTCGGTGTGCTGATAAAACTTGAAATGTGTCCTGAGACACTTTTTAACACTAGCTAAAGAGGGGAAATGCTCACAGAGCTCAAGGTTCGGTTTCGGGGATGCCAGGGCGTCGCTTCTTTCCTGGTGTTGGGTAAGGGGGAGGTGGGAACAGGAAGCTGGAATGTGACACCCACAGTGGTCCTTGTCGAGACAGGCATGGTGCTGAAAGAGTTGCTTGAGGACTTGCAGTTCAGCCTTCTTTCTGTCTGCTTATCACTTTAGGATCATAACCAGAATATCTGCATTGCTCAGGGGATTTGACTTAAAAAAAAAAAAAACTCGTATATACTTTCTTTTTTAATAAATATCAGGTTTGGCCTAATTATTCCCCGAACTAAGTCACTGAAATGTTGCACTGTTATTGATTTTAATATGTTTGTGCTTAAAATGTGAATGTAAATTGAGAATGGCCATTATTTTTCCTAATTTGGCAGGTTGGATCAGGGTTTGGGTCACAACCCTGTTAGAGAGATGACTCTGCTGAGTGGGGTCATGTGATTCAGGTCCGTCAAGCCTGGGTCCATGTTGCCCACAAGGCCTCAGCCGTCAGCTGTGCAGCTTTCCACAGCTCACAACTTGGGGTAGAGCCGCAGAGTGTACCTGCCTGTAAGTGGTATGGAACTTAAGCAGAGCCACGCTGGCATTCCAAACCAGGTTGGTTTTTCTACTCAAGACCGTTTCTAGGAGATCATTTCACTTTATAAGATTTCTTGAATACTATCACATGGCCCTCATTGAGTTTTCCCCAATTTACTTTTAAGTGGTGGGTGCATGGTGGAGAGAGGCTCATAAATTTTAATTTTAGATATGCTGGGCAATCATAAAATCATAATGAACATCACATGTTAACAGTGGTCTGTGCCCTGACTGCATGGAGGTAAATGAGATACAATAACCAATCCCCCCCCCGCCGTGTGTGTGTGTGTGTGTGTGTGTGTGTGTGTGTATGTGTGTGTGTGTGTGCGCGCGCGCGCCCGTGTGTGGGCATGAGATGCTGTATATTGATACTCTACTTAATTTATATGTTGTTACATATGTTGAATAAACTAATATTAAGAAGAAAAGGAATTCCTATTAATACTCCTTTACTTTTGTATTGGGTTTAAAAGTAAAAGTATATACACTAAACAAAGAGTGCTCAAGACCAGTTAGTATAAAATGATGGCATTGGGGGCTGGAGCAACGGCTGAGTGGCTAAGAGCATTGACTGCTGTTGTTCCAGAGGACTTGGGTTTGAACCACAGCACGCACATGATAACTTACTACCATCTGTAACTTCACCCACAACTGATGTCCTCTTATGGCCTCTAGGATTGCATCACACATGCACACGTTATTAAAAATTATGAAATTAGGATGTGTACAGCATTTGCCGTCATCATTACCGGGTTCATATGTGCAGCTCTTGTGTCGGGGAAACAATGTTTCTGTCAAGTCACCCTCCACCTCTCTCTCCCAGTCTTGCTGCTTCCTCTCCCCAGAGAAAGCTCTCGGTGGCTTGTGTTTACCGTGTGACTTCCTTCCTATAACTCCCAGTCACACACCATGACAAGACTCTGTGCCCTCTGAGACAGAGGCTGCAAGACACAGAGAAGGGAAGTACCAGCACAGTATGTCAGAGACCTTGAATAATAGGAAATGATTATTTTTAAAGAATTCATGTTGCTAACATTACATGAACAGTCAAAAGGAAGGCTATTTTATTTCATTTTCTTGAAAAACTTCTTTAAGCCCTTTCTATTTTGCTGACTTTATCTGGGAAAGTAATGTGTTATATTTTTGTTTCATGAATGTAAATCATTTTGAGGTCAAGCATAGCAGAAAGCTGTTGTTGGATTCTAATTATTGCATGTAATCTAAAAAATAGAAGTAAATTAACATTACTAAAACAAGATTGACATTAGTGTATGTGATGCTGTGGTCTCCAGCCTTGTGTTAAGTGATTTGTTTGCTTCTTTGTTTGAGACATTGTCTCTGTGTGCCCGTATCTCAGGCTGGCTCCTTACCCAGGATTCCTTACCCTCTTGCCTCAGCCTCCCAAGCCCTAATATTTGAGGTGTGAGTCGCTTTATAGGGAATATCTTAAGTGAAAAGTTTGACACTCTTCAATAGGCTGCTCACTTATCCAGCCATTCATCTTGTGTAGTTATTGATTGCTTTTTATACAGCTGGCTTTCTGTGCGCTTGACACTGGCTATGTCACAGTGAGTAAAGCAGGTATTTAAAAGATAATGATTGGACATCAGTTATATATTAGGCATTGTTAAGTGTGCGGTTATGCTCTGTGGAGAGACAGAAACACTGAGTAAGTACTTAGTAATTAAAGTACTTAAATTTCAGCTGGTGGGTCAGTTAGGGTTTTCTAAGAGGAACAGAACTTATATAATGAATTTATCTATTATCTATCTATCTATCTATCTATCTATCTATCTATCTATCTATCTATCATCTGTCTAACAGGCTGTGGTTCCGATAGCCCGAAAATGGTTGTCTACCAAAGGAAGATCCAAGAATTTAGTAGTTGCTCAGTCCATGAGGCTAGATGTCTCAGCTGGTCTTCAGTGTAGGCCAGAATCCCAAAGAAGGTCTAATGCCAGTGAAGGATTGGACTTGCCAGTGAGAGTAGGAACAAACAGGCAGAGTGAAAACTTCCTTTTTCATGTCTGTTATCTAGGCTACCAGCAGGTGTGGCCCAGATTAAAGGTGGATCTTCTCACCTCAAAGGATTGTAATTAAAAGTGAGTCTCCTCACTTCAAATTATTTAATTAAGGAAAAAGTTCCCACACAAGTTTGAATTCCTGATGGAATCAAGTTGACAGCCTAGAGTAGCATCCCAGGTAGGAGTTAGGACTTCAGAGACACCCAGCACAGGGAGAGCGATGAAGGCCCTGGCCTGATCTCCTTTACAGTGTGTAGAGGAGAGCAGCATGAACATAGTTATCCCAGGCTAGCTGTGAGAGTGAGGAAAGGATCCAGGGAACGGTGTGCAGTCCTTAGCTGGAGGGAAGCGGCAGGTACTCACAAAAGACAGGTGTCCATCTGTGTGTTGGCACATGCTGTAGAGGCATGGAAGATGACGACTTTGAGATGAGCCCAGGGGAAAGTGCAAGACTGCCTCTCATACACAGAAACAAGCCAAAGACAGCCTTCCCACCAAGACTTAATGTTAAGGCAGACCGCAGCCAGTTCTAGTAGATACCAGCAGGTGTGAGAGAATGTCTCCAAAGTACTGAACAGGTAGTTAGGAGTCAAAGAGTCTGGGGGACCACTAGAGACTGCAGATGTGCACTACTCAGTTATAATTCATATGTTCCATTGAGACGACACTTGAACCAGATGGAGAACATGAGTTACAAGAATCCTTATTTGCAAAGGAGTAGGTATTTTAGTATGCCCTGTTAGGTATTTAATAGCAAAAATGTAAAGTAATATACTTAAGTATATCTACTAAAACATTGGTGACTTTGGGTTGTCTATTTTCCATAGCAATAGTGAGTGGGAAGCTTCTGTCGCTTCAGCCGCCTGCTTAGTCACTGTTCAGAAAGACCATCTTTGTGCAAACTGTGAAAGTGAAAGGGACCATGCCCTTGACAGTGACTTCCACATAGACCAAAGATTAGGACTGTAGACCTCTGATGTGTCAACTACCATGCTTGGGAAGAGTTCTGTCTCTGCGTGTCTGAAGAATTATGTGTGAGCACTGCTACAGAACAGACGTGGGGTCTGTGCCTAGATCCACTGTGACTGTCCTGTCTGCTGCTGCCACCGTGTGTGTGTGTGTGTGTGTGTGTGTGTGTGTGTGTGTGTGTGTGAGCAAGCGGTACTCAGATCTGACCAAACAGACTCTGAACTGTGCCCTAGAGTCTAAACCCCTTTTAGGAAATTGGTCTGTCTGCAAGCACCCAGATGTTGGGCAGCAGCAGGCGGCAGTCTGACTCACTGGGAAAGGGTAGGAGGTATAGAAAAGTAAAGAAAGGGAAGGTGTTTGAGTACTTGTCACTGTGAGGTTTTAAACCTTTGTATTTTCAAAATTAAAAAGTAATGTCCAAGTTTGGTGTCTGAATAACGTGGTAGAGAGAAAACAAGTTTGCATGAGACTCCCAAGCCTCTGCTTTCAAGTCCCATGTGGGAAGCCATCACCAAGCATGATGGTCCAAGCCAACACTGGTCCTGGTGTTCAAGGATACCACTTACATATTAACGCTGTTGACTTGTTCTGTTTGTTGAACATGCTAGTATTCACAGTGCTCAAAGTAGCACAAAGCTTATTTCTGAGGTGGCTCCTTTCAATGTGATAATTAATAAACCCCAGAAACCTTTGGAAGCCTCTAAGGCCTAGAGAGCTTGCTTTTTCAGGGACCCTGTCTTAACCAACAAAACTATTTCTCTTTATTTAATCATATTATTGGAACATTTTACCTATTTTAACTGTATGCTGTCACTAGAGAATCAAAATCCCCATGCTGTTAGGTGCGCTTACTGGTAAATGCACATCAAACAGTTTTACACTGATGGTATTGACTATTTTGATGGAGATTTTATTACTGCTATATCTAAAATTAAAAGTTATCATACTTCATTTTAAAAACAAGTTGGGACTTAAAAACAAGAATAGACTGGGTCGTGAAACATTAGGTTATTTGTCAGGTTAACATTTTATTTTACAAATAGTTAAATAACTTAAAAGCTTTTTGTTTCCTTAAATTTGAGTTCTAAATCATACTAGTGTGACGAGCATATTAGTAATGCTTGGAATGGAAAATGTCCACCTGTGGCAGAGAGAATGTCACAGTAAATCTGTCTCACAGCTGTGCAGTGACGTCAGCTACACAGCACATTCACAGAGGCATGGAACGAGCCTCATTGCCAAACAGCCGTCCGCTCTGCCCTGGAAATGGCTAATTAAATTAGAATAACTTGGGCGGCTGGCTGCGTTCTCCTCAGCACCACTGGCTGTCCTCTACCTGAAGGTATATGTTTAGTCATGAGTATATGTTGGCCAGTTTCTGAGAAGATTTAGACTTTTTGTTGAGACTCCTTCATATTTGTGATTTATGCTTTCATTGCCTCTATACTAAGATTCCTGTGTTACTGCTAGACTGAGTGTCCATTAGACTTTATTGCATTTTACATGGGCTCTTCTGGGGTACTTTACTAGACTTACAGAAGTGAATTAACGTGGTCGTCTGTGTGAAAGCTTCTCTTATCGTGAAGAGATTTCCTTTAGCCTGTGGCTGTTAGTTTTAGGTAGATAACTCATATGATTACATTCATACTGCTACTAGGATATAAATAAATGTTTTAAAAAGCATTAGTGAAAATACAGATGCAGAATATATTCACATGACTTGAGAATTTAGAAAACTATCTTGCTTCAAAGGGTGAGTAAAATGCTCCCGTTGCCTACATGTCACCATCCCGTCGCTTGTGAAAGTGCTTACCTGGGAGAGCTAACAGTGTGGGGCGCTTTTTTGGTGTGTGCAGATTTTGGACACTTGTGTGTACGTGCACTCTGCCCAGCCCGCAGACAGCAGGGCTCGGGGCCTTTCTTTGTACCTGGAGAGATTATTAAGCAGTCACTTATAATTAAAGCACTTTTCTAAAGTCTACAGTGTCTGACAGAACAGATCTATGCAGCATCTTTATGAGGCCCTTCACTCTTGAACACTCCAAAATGGATGCTGCACCTAGAGAGGCTCCGGAGAGGTGGAATCACTACATGTCCATTTCCACTCTAGCAAAAGTCAGTGTTGTTTTTGGTGGCAGGGGACAACTCCTTAGTTTTCTTGTTTAAACAATTTAATTGTCAAATAGGGTACAGAACCACCACACGATTGCAGTTAAGTTCAGGCTTGACTTTGTCTGCACTTAGCACAGCAATGTTAGCAACTGGGTGAGGTGGAGAGTCAGTTGTGTCGGACAGTGTTTTGCCGGGGCAAACACGTGAAGAAGTGTTTTCCTGAAGGGGACACAGGTGAACAACTAAGGCAGACTCGTGAAGAAACAGTTTGCTGCAGCAGACACAGGAGAGAGGAGGTTCTGCTAGAGCAAGCGTGTGTAAGGACGGGTGATGAAGGATTCTTTGCTAACAACACACATGTATTGGTCTGCCTTACACTGCATTTGTCCGAACTCCATAGAGAGAAACGCACCAAAAAAACTTCTTGTGGTATGCTGTAGTTTCTTGCCGCTTCCAGGGACTTGGGCTGATTGGCAGATTGACGTCAGCTGAGACAGGAGCACATGCCGAGGCAAGGCGTGGAGGGCACGTGATGCTTGGAGGTTATAAATAGAACTCGATGGACAGTGACGGAGGCTGAGCTAGGCTTGCTTATAGAGCTAACTGTGCAACACTGTTGGTCTCACATCGTCTCTGATCTTCGTTTTGTTGAAAGAGGCACAGAGGAGAACTTCTCCTGGCATCCCTCCTGAACTGGACTCCCGGTATATCCGTGAAGTGTTTATGAGTGGATAGAGCAGCCTCTGCTGACCCGTGAACTGAACTGCTGATTTCCAGACAACACAGACAGGAGTTGCTCCAAAGAACCTTTCTAAACAGGTCCACTTCCCCTGTATCCTTCCATTTCCACTACCTCTGGTGATAGTAGGCTAGAAGAGAGATCAAAAAGTTTAAGTGTCCTCATTAAAAATAAGATTTGAAAAAAACAAAGTTATCTAATATAAAGATTATTAAAAATGTGTGGCTTAAGGAGAGCCCAAAGCTCACCAGTTTGGCTGATGACCAGCCAGTTCCAGGGATCCTATCTCCCACATCCCTAGGGTGGGGTGGGGTATTGCATTTGTGCCATGATGCCCCCATCCTCACCCTATGAGGCACACACTGAGTGAGCTCTTTCCCTAGTCCTGAAATCTGTTATTTTATGTAGTTAATATATGCTATAATAATGTATTAAAAGTTTGCAGTTTAAGGAGACAGGAAATGCCAATTACCCTGATTTGGTTCTTAAAACTTATTGCATATATCATATTATACTTCATAAATATGTATAATTACATCAATTAAAAATTAAAGAGAAACTAAGAGAGTATTCAGGAGGTAGGAGAACCAATACAATTGTAGGAACAGAGAGTGTGAAATCCAGTGTTCCTTCCTAAGTGTGAATTATTCTGTAGGCATATTAGTCAACAGAAGGGGGAAAGGGAAATCACAATATATTCTTACACTTTGGTAAATTTTGTTGAACTCCTTTAGTTGTTTGAGATCTTCCCAGACATCCCAGCTAGACGTGGGCTCCTGTCTGGGTGTCGGCCTGCAACACAGTGGGGGCAGGAGAAAAGCATGGTTGCCTGCGCAGTGGAGGGCTATGGGTTTGGAGGCAGTGCGCATGACTGTCAACCTGCCTGCCTGATCTTTATAGCAGCATGTGAAACGGAACCCACCGGGGTCCTGCTTTAAACTCTTGGGAAGTGGGAACGCAGCACCTGGGGTGGAGCACATTGTGATTTCTCTCCCATGACGAGGAGTGACCTCAAGCTACTTTCTAGTACTTAGTAGTTAATTGTATTCTTTAAATGCTTTTCTATGAAATAGTTAGAAGTGAGATGTAAAATTAAGACCATCAAGGAAGCTGTAATGAGTGAAGCTCTCTTCTCATAGACAGCTAGATGAGTTCAGGTACCATGGGGTGGACATGTTGCTGTTAGATCACACGCTAGGAGCTGTGGACTTCCCTCAAGAGCTTCTGTGGAAGAGAAGTTGGGTCCGTGTTGGGATTGTCTGTAGCCACACGCCGTCCACTCTCCTTTCTTCTTGTACAGAAGCCACAGTTATCAGTGTTAAATGTTCAGTGAAGGGGTAAATAAAAAACACTAGGAGAGCTGGCTAGGAGATAGTCAGCAGTGGAAAACTTGCCTGACACTCATCAGGGAGGGATCGTGGGAGAACTTTTATAAAACTGGAAGCCGAAACACCCCCTCACCTGTTGTAAGTTGCACTTCCTATTTGATGCACCACAGATCCAAATGGATGGCTGCTCTATTCCAGATCTGGGCTTGAGAGTGAGAGTGCTTTAGTTTTTTCAAGTACAAACTAAACAAATAAAGTGGGCAAGGTCTGCGCACACAGCCACGTGTCCAAGTGGGCAAGGTCTGCGCTCACAGCCGCGTGTCCTTACCCAGGGGCGCTGAGGCTCTCTTTGCAAGTGAATTAGAGACAGTCCCTCAACTCCTCGTAGTGTTAAAAATGTCCGCTCCCTCTTATGGTTAGTCCTTACTAGCAGGATTAGGATGGACGTTTTCAGAAGGAACTTTTAAAAGCTAGTTTAGGCAAGCTTGTATAAATGCTCAGTTGAACTTTTCAACTTCCAGAATCTGGAAATAAACATATATTACTATATGCATTTAAAACACACCAAAGGGATGTTAATTTTACCCTTTGAAGTTAGGATCAGAAAAAACCCATTCATATGACCTGTAATATTTGTATGTTATTATTAGTGGACCATTTGCTTTCTCTAGTACATCTGCCTCCAGAAACAGGACGGCATAGATGCTGGAATTGACTTCCTGTTTCTGTGTGCTATGTCTTTCTCTCGCTCGCTCGCTCACTCACTCTCTGGGAAAGGGCATAGGCAGGCTGACTAGACAGCTCTGTGGGTAAAGGTGCTTGTCACCAAGGCATGACCCAAGCTCAGTCCCCAAGCCCCACAGAGTGAAAGTCTCCTGCAGGTCGATTCCTGCAGGTTGTCCTCTCCTGCAAGGTGCGTGTCCTAGTGTGTTTATACACACACACATGCATCATATGTACACACACACATATATACATATATACACACACACACTTACATACATATGTGCATGCATATACATTTTTTTAATTAAAAAAAGGAAAAGACACACTCATTTGTCACTGTGGGAATAGACAGTTCAGATCTAGAAATGTGATGAGCAACCCTATAAAACTTTTTTTTGTTTTTTTGAGACAGGGTTTCTCTGTGTAGCCCTGGCTGTCCTGGAACTCACTCTGTAGACCAGGCTGGTCTCAAACTCAGAGATCCGCCTCCTCTGCCTCCCAAGTGCCCTGCTAAAACTCAAGTTTTTAACAGTCTCAAGAAACACAAAGTCATTAAGAACGTAGTAACAAATACTGAGTTACTCACTCCTGAGAAAACTCCAGTTATCCTGGGTTCTGCCTCTAAGTGGCTTTTCCCAGTTTTCCACAGTGACTGAATGTCTTCAGCTTGGCCAATGAGAGGCAGTAGAACTTTAAGGGTAGCTTCTAACGGCAGTTCATTTTGAAAGGGGGATCCGGGCCCTTTCTTTTCTTTTCTTTTACTCCCTGGCCGTGGAGTGCACTCCACGCATTTTGTGTTTAACCACAGGCCCAATAGCAGTGGGACCAGTTGACCCATTGAACCTTGAAACCATTGCCAAATAAGTCCATTCTCTTTGTCTCTCCGTCTCTGCTTGGTTTCTCAGTTATTTGTTATAGTGACAGGAAGCTAACAGCATTGATTGAATCATCGCATGTATTGTCAAAATGATGAACAGCTAACACAGAAAGACAATTGCTTCCAATACTTAACAATTCTGTAAAAAAAAAAATTTTTTTTAAGATTTGTTGTCTGTGGGGGATGTGACTGTGTGTCTGCATTTGTATATGTGTGTGTGTACATGTACATACATGTTTGTATTTGCATGTTTGTGCATCTGTGTATGTTGTGTGCACTTTTGTACATATGCCAGTGTGTGTGTGTGTGCGCCTATGTGCATGTGTCTATGCATGTACATAGGCCAGAGTATGTGTAGGTCTGAGGAACTTTCAGTAATTGTTTCTCTCCTCCTTCCTGGAGTTTCAGAGGTCTGAGATGGGTCTTCCGGCTTGCTAAACCATCTTGATGACCTCCAAAGTTAAAATTCTTCAATGAAAGTAAGAAGTGTGTTTTAATTCCACATAAGAATAAGGATTATTTTAGAAGTTTGTGGCTTGCGCTTCTCCATCTAAAAGGTCTGAGCCTGATTCTTGGTGTTGATCTGACTCCTAGCAGAGCCAGCAGGGTGTGGATGTGAATTCCAAGGCATCACACTTGGCAGAGGAAGGAGCAAGGATCACATTGCCTCCAGTCCCACCGGGATGGGAGAGGGAGTGCATCATGTTCCCTTGCTGAGGCAGAGGAGAGGCACAGACTGGAGAACACTGACTAGAGCTCTTAGGGATACTTGGACGCTGACTGAGAGAGATATCCAGCAGAGCAACAAAGCTCATGCCTTAACTTAGGAACAAAACAGAGCTTGATAGTTTAATTTCTGTGGCTCCTCAGAGCTACTTTTACATCTTTGCAAAGTACGAGTACAACTAATACTAATATTGTAGTATGAATCTTTCTTCTGGATGTATTGCTGTTTTATTTTAAGGCAAAGGTCACCTTGGCAGTACCCTGTTGACAGCTTAACTTGGAACTTAAATGCAATGCCCTGCCTAAGAAATACAGTACTTTTCTTGCTATTAGTAACTGTAAGGGCTCATGAGCTGCTTCTGCAGATGAAGGTGCTCCCTAGCAAACCTGATGCCTGAATTTGGTCTCCAGGACCCCGTAGTTGAATAGAGAACCGACTCCCACACATTGTTTTCTGCACCTCACAAGTTATGGCACATGCACACACACGTACACACACACGTACACACACACACACACACACACACACACACGGCTTAAAAAATTGTGTAAGTTTGTTTTTTGTTGTTATTGCTTTGTCCTCAAAGTGTCTGGGTGCCTCTCTTCTTTGGCATTTCTTCACCAATTCCTAAACCAAGGCTTTGCTCTCTGCATGTCAGACCATTTTCACGATAAGATGAGGTTGTGAGTTTTGTAATTGAGGAGTTTAAACACATGAAAGAGCTTCCTCCCACGCTGGCATCAGAGGTACTGCCAAGCTCGGTTATTTGAGTAGGACCTGGAATGTGTTAACCAGGAAGCCTGTTTCTCTCCTGCACTGGTTAAGATGCCTGCTGCAGGCTCTACCTGGCCCTAGTGGGATTGGGACAGCACCTCGTCACATCACACTTCCCAACACTGGAGCTGGAGCACTCACTACTGGGTCCTCAGGAGAAACTGATTCTGCCTCAGTGGGTGGCTGTAGGCTGCTGGGACCTGCTGAGGGCTTCAGTATGGAGGCCTGGAGGGACCACTTCCGGTGACTGGGGCCACTGCTGCCTCCTCCCTCCCTGCCTGCCTGCGGGTGGGGGATGGTTTTTGTTTCCATGTTGTGATTTTGTTTTTCCTTTTGAGTTGGGGGTGGGGTATCGCTTTCTTATACAAAGTAGTTTTGAATTCCTGAACTTAACTTAGTCTCAGTAACTGGGGAGACAGGTCATCACCTGGCCCACACCGTTTCAGTGTGACTGCTGCCCAGGACCCACGCGGCTGCCACGCGGTTGCCGCCAGTGCAGTCCATTTACATCAGGGTTTGCTTTCAGCCAAGCCCAAATTTTAAGTCTGATAACACTGCCTTACCCGGCTCTTCTGCGTCTTGTCATAGTCTTTAATTCTGACATAAATGAAATCCTTACTCCCTTGCTCATTTATTTATCTTTTTTATTTCTTATCTAATCTTATTTCTTACCTTTTTATAGCCATCTCACAGAATTTTATCTCATAAACAAATTTCTGAAGCAAGATTGAGAATGACTTTCACAATTTTGAACTGTTTGAACTTTTGAATCGCTACTGTATGTGTTTTTAACATCGAAAGCAACTTCCCCCACATTCATGATACCTACGTCCAGTGTCTTCAGCCTCAGAGTTTGGGTGGTTTCAGGTTCTTCCTTCGCCAAAAACAGTACAACATACGAATGTACAAGAACAACCACTATAAAAATATAAATAGAAAGAAAGATAGAGGACTTGAGGGTTTTGGGTTTTGTTTTTTTATATTGTATATGAGTAAATTGTAGCTGTCTTCAGACACACCAGAAGAAGGTATCTGATCCTATTACAGATGGTTGTGAGCCACCATGTGGTTGCTGGGAATTGAACTCAGGACCTCTGGAAGAGCAGTCAGTGCTCTTAATGGCTAAGCCATCTCTCCAGCCCAACTTGAGTTTTATATACTCTTCTGTACAATTTCATTTTATATCAAAGAATAGGATGGATGTGCATTCGTCATGTATTCAGATGACGGGTAGTTTCCTATAATACTTAACACTTAGAGGATCACCTGCACACGTCTCTACTTCCTGCTGTGAAGAAGGCAAGCGTCACTGTCCCCATAAGCGCCCACTACCCGACTTACAGAAGATCTCAAGTTGTTGGACAGAATCCGCGCGCTACGCACACTGCTTTCATTTAGTCAGTGGAAAGCTCTGTAACAAGATACAACTGAAAACCCTTAAGAGAACCTTCTAATTAGATTAAAGCCAAGATATATTGTTCTTCATTTTAGCAGGAGATTTCCTGCCAAGAACTTCTATTGTAAAAGTATAATGTCACATTTTGAAATCCTATATTGTAAACCAGAAATATTTTGGAAGCTGCCCAGAGCTGTTAATATTAAGCTTTTTTTTTTAAATCCATGTGCATCTTAAGATTATCTTCTTAGGTCATCTGTCTGCAGTCTTGTTTGTAATACCTGAAATGCTTTGGCTTTTTTAAAATATATTTTAGCACTTTTTCATGACAAGAAAGCTCTCCTTGCAGACAAATGTGGAATGTAATAAACTGGCCTTGTATTAACTTCCACATTTTCAGAGGCAGGGCTTGTTTGATTTTTTCCCTTTGTTGTTTTGAGAGAAGCTGGCATTGCGCTTTACGTGTAGTGGAGGGTGAGCTTGAACTCCTGAGCCTACTTCTCCTCCCATCCTCAAGGTTTTTAATAGTAATTTCTTTTGGTTAGGTTCAGGGAGCTCCATCCTGCAGTGGAGTCTGCAGAAGAATGTAGACTGCCCCATCCCTGCGTCCCACGGATGCACGTGCCTTTTCTTGTAAAGTGTGCATTCCAGTTTCTGATCTCTTTAAGATGTTTGATAGCTTATCGGCTAATAATAAGTGCATTTCATTCTGGATAACCAAATGCTTCTTGTAATATTGATAAGATATATATGATTTTCTAATTTTTAATCAAATCAAATAAAGATTATATGAGCTAAACCCCAAGATTTCCTCCATTCACGAATTTTTATGATGCTTTATCACAGAAATGAGATTTGCTACAATAAGATTAGCCAGAGATTAAATAGAAAGTCTACAGGCTAGTGCCTGTAATGGCTCACTACGGAGGAAAGAAAAGATTATATATTTATTTTTGTTATTGTTGTTTAAAAATACCTCTGTTAATGCCTAAGAAAATCCTATGACAAAAAACAAGTAAGAGTTGAAAAGCCGTCTTTGAGTGAAGTGCATGTTATCTTTTGACCTGACAGATACTGACTGGTTCAGAGAAAAGGTGAGTAGGCAGACTTCCTGTACTCAGTAGTGCGTTAGGATTCAGAATTTACAGCAGGGAGTGATGCACCATACTGCAATCAGAATTGACATGAACTTAATCTTGACTGTTGTTTCTTTTGCACAGCTGTGGCAGGAATGATCCCTAGGGCCTATATAAGTCATCAGGAAAATAGATTTTGTATACTGAATTTTATTTGAAGACTATATTTCAGTTCTACACTCTGCGTAGTAAGAATGCAATATATGTCATAGTAACACATTGTGAACTGTGACTTGTTCAGGAACATTTGTAAAGTGTGGCTGTTAACTTAGTACATAGTATAACGTGCTTTACATACATTCCTTGGAGGCCTAAAGATAATAGAGCCTTTGCCTTTAAATGTAGATTAAGAACGCAGGAGATATAAATGGCCTGGTTTTCTAAAAAAAAAAAAAAAAAAAGAAAAGTTTAAAATTGGCATATGAGAAGTGGTGTCACATGACTTAGAGCAGGACATCAGGATCTCTGCTTCAGACATCAGAGAAGGCTTCATGGAAGATCTGTGGTTGTCCATATGCTTTACAAAAAAAAAGGGGAGGGGATTGTAGGAAGTTGGAAATGTAACTGAAGGGCCTTGGTGGTAGAAGGCATAGTGTAGGGCAGGGGATGTGTGCAGTCTTGCTCATCGTAAAGCAAGTTCCACTGTGACCCGACCAAGCATCCCTTCTGGAGGTTAAATCCAGGGCCTACAGCACACCAGGGAAACTCACTAACCAACACTGAGCCACACTGCCAGTACAAGAAGGAAAGAAAGTCTGTTTTGGGGGGCATCTGCGAGGGGAGGGGGGGGGGGAGGAGGGAGGGAGGGAGAACCTTAATAAGGGAGGAACTTGCATTCCAACTAAAATGACTAAACTGTGTGCTGGCACAGTGATCCTTAGCAGTTTCTGAACAATGTTGGTTTGATCAGCTTTGCCTCTTCTGCTAGTGAATATATAGAAATGCTATATTGCTTAGGTTGGAAAAAGTACAATTTCTGCATTCATCACACCGGTTAGGCCCTGGTGATTATCTAAGGGAAACTTAAGTGACTGAGGGGGTGGAATTGAAGGGCTAGGCGTCAGTGGCTAGTGAGGGAGTAAAAAAGCTGGAGTTTTACTTAAAGGTCAAAGATGACTCCACTGAACCTCAGGATGCAGCATAGATCTAGCGGGCCACAGATAACCATTGAAGTCGAATTTGTGGGTTTAAGTGACAGAGAGTGGATCAGAAAACTGTGATCTGGTAAGATGATTCAGCACTTGAGAGCACTGACTGCTTTTCCAGAGGACTCAAGTTCAAATCCCAGCATTTCCATAGTGGCTCATAACTGTAACCCCCATTTTAGGGGATATGATACTCTTTTCTGGCCTCTGGATACTTGGATCCTGAGTTTCTTCAAGACTACCACAGCTGCCTCAAATGTTCTCTAGAACATGTCCATTATCACTTGCAGTACCTGATCCTCTTTTCTAATGTAACTATGTTATTTTGGGCATCCCAAAAGCACTTGCCACATGGGCTATTTCAATTTCATTTAAAATGGTGCATAACCCTTAAAATTTGCATTAAAAAGGGTAGGAAAACTCAACAAGTTCTTTGATGCTGACAATTTATGTTTTAGATTGTTGATTTTTGACCAGCCGCGTAACTGGGATGTTATTGGGCAACAGAAGCTGCAGAATAAAACTTAGAGCAGAAGTTGGTGGAGAGAATAGAGACAAGCTGTCAGTCACTGCCCAGGGTTGACAGTAAGACACTGCAGAGGCTCGGCCTGGACATGCAGCAGCAGAGAGTACTGGGGACTGAGTAAGGGGAAAATCGAGCCCCAAGGCCGTCAGTGAGAAAGCTAAGAGAATTAAACATTGGGAAGGAGTGCTGAAGCAGCAGCTGTGTAGTGGGGAGAGGAGGGATGTGGGCTGGGGAGGGCGTGGAGTTGAGAGACAGGAGCAGCTCTGCCGAGTACGCCAAGCACCAGCAGGCCAAAGAGTAGGACTCCTTAGGTGGAAGAAAGCTCAACAGGCAGGGTGAGTGATGGGTTTCATGAAGAAGGAACAAAGAAGATAACCTTGAAGGTAGAGTGAGAAAAGCCATGTGGCTGTTGGAGCTGCAGATGCCTGCAGTCTCTGTGTGCTCTGATGGGAGTGGGGTCTGCCCTCCAGCTCCATGGTTGTGAGTCAGGGGCTGCTGGACATTCAGAGGGCCACTGAGTGCACTCAGACACTGAAGTCTAATTTCTTTACATGTAAATTAATAGCCCATGCGGCATGTGGCTGCCTTTGGGGATACCCAAAATAACCTAGTTATGTTAGGAAAGAGGGTCAGATTCTGCAAGTGATAATGGACAAGCTCTGTAAGACATCTAAGGCAGTTGTGGTGGTGTTGACTCAGGGTTCAGGCTTCCTTGTGTGAAAATACACATTCTCACTCACCAGGAGAGCTCCAGGCAGGAGCTTGGGGTGGGGGTGGGGGGGGGCTTGTGGATTTCAGTGGAAGATCTGGCAGAGGGGAACTGCAGCCACACAGAGAGACTTTCCCCCTCCCCTGACAAAGGAGACTGATTTTTTAGGTGTCCTTCTCTTTCTGGAGGCTGTTTTCATTAACATCCCCAAAGCTGGGATTTGGTGAGCAGGTTTAGGAGAGGTTTTGTAGTGTGAGGGTTCAGTAAATCAATACTGAGCAAGTGAAGATGGCCAGGGGCATCGTGGATTAGAGCTGGAGGCTGAGGAGACAGGAAGAGCACATTCTTCAGCTGTCAGACCGTGGGAGATAAAGCCCTGCAGCTTCAGTTGTGAGAATTACAGATCGGGAGATAGGATTTCCAGCAGGAAATGGGGTAAGGAGATTAACAGATGACAGCTGTCAGATAAGAGGAGCATGGGAGATTGATTCCCATTTCCAAGTGCACGAGACCCATGACTGCTCTGCTACAGTTTGCCTGCATCCCGCCTTTGTTCCCAATTTGCTAACATAATTTAGAATATAATTTTAAATGGTAAAACAGGGATTTATCTTTTTGTAGCAGCCTCAAAATTTATCAAAACTGAATCCAGAGCCTCTTGAGATAACCTTTCCTAACATTTACATTTTGTAGATGGAGAACGTAACGTCTGGATTAAGTAACTGCTCATAGGTTATGAGCTGAGAAAGCTGAGTGGGTTTCCAGCTCCTCGTGGACTGCCTTTTGAACTGTAGAGCAACTTGAGTAATCCTGGGTTCTGGCCTCAGAATTTAGCAGGTATCTAAAGGTCTGGACACCAGAAGTCCTGAAACCCAGCCTAGAGTACTGTCTGTAGCTTTACCGGCATTTCCTTTTCTGAATTTATGCTTAAAAATAACTAAGCTGTTGACTTGACCAATCTGAGAAACCCCTTGCTGGAACACCACTCTGTCTTGCTCCTAGCTTAACTCGTGAAGTATCACATGACAAACCTGCGCTCTGGGCTGGCTGCCGGTGGGAAGAGCGTGCCAGTGAGCAGTTCTTTTCTAATTTTGTAAAAAGTACCAAGCGAGCCTCTCCTGTCACCCCACCCTAAACCTGTGTGCCTCTAACTTCACAGAGAAGAGATTGACTTTTCAGAGAGCAGTAGGACCTCTCAAGGGTCCTTTTTGTCCTGAATGATGTTAGGAAACATGCTAAAGGGCCTGAGATCTCCCATGTTTGCTCTTTATGTAATAGTGCCATATGCCATGTGGCAAAGGCACTTTCACCTGCCTGTTTGCACAACACCCCAAACTTTAAGGCATCAGATTGAAGTCAACAGCTGCTACAAATACAAATGAAGATGTACAGGTCTGGGAGCTGGAGAGAGAGGCCTTTGGGTTTGTGGCACTATAATGACGTTAAGGAGTTTCTTGCAACCATGTATGGAATCAGCTCTATAAATTTTCATATTTTTTGAGAAGCATAGTGAAAAGAGGTTGGTCATTTTAATAAACTAAATGAAAGTATTGTTAAGGTGACCAGAGAGTGTTAAAAACACCTTCATTTTGAGGGTGGGAGGGTGTGCAGATACTGGGATACAAAGTGAATAAATAAATTAATTAAAAATATATCTTCATTTTTAATTAGTTAATATAATTTTCTTGAGGATTTTTAGATGTTAAAGCATCATCAGACTTTGATGTTAGCTCAACTAAGTCCTTCCTTTCCTTCCTCCCCTTGCCTTCCTGCCCAGCCTAGCTCCCATCCCCAGGTTGACTGTATTCTAGGTAAATGTAGATGTAGAGATGAAAAGATCCTTTAGGAACCTGGTTGTCTCAAACGCAATGCTTCCTAAAATGTAGGTCTGATTGCCAGTCCAGACATCCTAGAAAATCAAATTTTCCAATGTATCTGCAACTTTAATCCCTGCCCAAGACCTTTAGCATCAGAATGCAGGCGATACAACCGAGTAACAAGTATATCCATCTCGCTCTGGGGACTCCTGATGCACACTCAAGTGCACACAGCCACTGGCCGTATGGTGAGAATCTTACACTTTATTTTTTTTTTTATTGAGACATAATTAACATACCAAAGATTTCACTACTTCTAAGTGTCTGGTTGAGTGGACTTCACCCCATTGTGGAGCTGTGTAATTCTGAAACATTTCAGCACTCAGAAGGAAACTCTACCTCTAGCTGCAGGTCCCCACTGCCAGCCCCAAGCTCCAGCCCAGGGTGACCATTAACTCACTTTTTGTCTTCATGATTTGCCTATTCTGGATGCTTTATATAAGTAAAGTCATGGAATATGGGGCCTCGTGCTTCTGACTTTCCCCTGACAAAGGTCTGAAGGCTGACTCGTGTGGTAGCGTGCATTCTCTACTTCTTGGCGGACTTGTATTATGCTATAAAGATGCTTTGGCAACATGTCTACCTCGTAGTCATTTGATGGACATGCAGCTTGTTTCTACTCTTGGTGCTCTGAGTGTTCATGTCCAGTTTTGCAAGAGCTTGCCTTTAGTTCTTTTAGTTACATTGAGTCAGTTATCATTTGTGATACATAAGTCCAGAAAGCCACTAGAAACAAGTGAGCAGTAAATCATCCAGAAATTCAGGCATGTGTTCCTGTGAACCCATGTTCACAGCACTCTCTTCAGATAATCTACGTAAACCTGGCTTTATGCGTTTCTGCTTAGAGATAGCTCCCCTGATGTATATTGTTGGTTCCTTAACATTGGTATTCATGTCTAACAGCAATGAGACTTGTGCCTGAAAACATTTATTTCACACACACATTTTTCTCTCATTCATGTGTCCCAGCAGCCTTCTTGCACTTGAAAGTACCAAGCAGCCCTTTAGCTGTGGTCTTAAACAGTGAGATCACCA
>JADRCD010222922.1:0-31175 GCA_019843815.1 Montemys delectorum
TTTTTTTTTTTTTTGGAAGCTGTAACCAAGCTTTATTAATGGGAATATCATGATTTTCAGGTCTATTCTCTTATGAGTTCCTTTGTTTTTTTATATATATATGATTCTCTTTCTTTTTAAGGCAAGGTCTTGGTGTGTAGCTCAGGCTGGCCTCAAATACATATTCAGTCCTCTTGCCTCAGCTTCCCCCCTCATGGGATTACAGGAATATAACCTGTAATAACCACACTCAACTACAGATATGGGAATATCTATTACAATTTAACTGCATACCTTAAAAAAATGTACATTATAAAATACTTCCAAAACTTGCTTTAGATCTGTGATAAGGAAAAACGGGCCTTCCCCTACGTCTTTGCAAGAGTCATTGTAACATAAGGCAGCTGGCAGGGAAATGTGCGCTCACTGTTCTCCAATCTGGCTGGTGTCCAAATAGCTCCTAAGGAAGCGATCCTTCAACTGGGATTCATAAAATGTTTAGAAAAAGAAAGCCACAGGCAAATACGACCAGTGACCTCCACTAGAGAGCAAAGGACTCAAGACCAACAGAGTTTCATCTGATGATAAAGCATAGAAATGTTCTAAAGTTTAAAATGTAGTTCAGTTATTGTATAGCTAGATGGCGACAGTTATGAATGATCTCTGATTCAGTCCTTCTCCACTGTAAGGTTAGATATAATACTGCTCTGATAAGATACCCCATTTCAAATAAGAACTTGTAAGATTTAAAAAATCAATCTGAAAATGTCACTTTTCCAATCCAAAATCAGAACAGCCAAGGAATGGGGGAGCCTGAATAACAAGTCTCATCTCTTCCATTCCATAACATGGATGACAGCACATGAAAATAGCAACTGTTCTCATTAATTAAAGCAACACCTCTTTGTGGCAATCCCAGTTGTGTCTTATTACTCTTGCACTCTTCTGGACACGCACTGTAAGTCATTCTCCGTGACTCTGGCCAGCTTCTCTCTTTAGGAATCCTTCGGTCACTAAGGCTTGTCTTCAACATGTGTAAAGTTAATCTCTGTTTCCTCCTAACCACATTGCCTTCCGGTTTCTATCAGTGACAGCAAACAACATGTCAGACCTGACACTGGATTTGATGGTTAGGGTCCCCTCAGCCATTTATTTTACTTTTAAGAATGGTTTTTCTGGCTGCTGGGTGTGAACCTAGGACCCCCCCCCCCAACTCTTTTCTCAGACCCTCTCCACCTTCCCTGTAGCCACCTCCATCCCCTTCATATCAGCCAGCAACCTGCAGAAACACTTTCTACTGGAGACCCCATCCTGGGCTGAGACACGGGCAGGCGATTTTTCAGTACCTTTCTTGTCTTCCATTCTGGTCCTCGGAACTTACTCTTAGACCTGCCGCAACTCCTACCCTCTCTTCCCTGAGAATTCTTCCTCTGGGTGCAGACCCAGGGTCTCCCTAGCTCTTTTCCTGCTCCCCATCTCTGCCTGACTTCCTAGAGCATCTCCATTCCTTTGTGTCACATGCCGACCAGCAGAAACGTTCTCTACCAGGAACCCCACAGCCACCACACCTGCCTAGTATCCAGAGTGGGAGATAGCAACCAATGAACTCGGCATCATCCTAACAAAAACGAGACCAGACATCTACACCAAGAAACAACCCAGACATCATAATTCCAGATGCCTGGATCCCAGCACAAAAACTCAAACAAGGGCAGCCAAGCCAATATGGCTCCTCCAGAAGCCAGCAGCTCTACTGCAACAGGCCTTGAGAAAAGTCGTTCGGCTGAGGCTTACAAGAAGGGCTTCAAAATGACAGTTATGAACACACTCAAGAACCTTAAAGATGGCACAAATAAATGCCTTAATGAACACCGAAAAGACAGAGAGCTGAATGAAATAATGAAAACATCTCGGGATATGAAAGTAGAATTTAAACAGAGCCAAGTGGATCTCAACCTGTGGGCTGTGACCGCTTTGGAGGGCAAATGACCCTTTCACAGGGCTCACCTAAGACCATCCTGCTTATCAGATATTTACATTGCAATTTGTAACAGCGGTGAAATTACAGTTATGAAGTAGCAACAAAAATAATTTTATGGTTGTGGGGGTGACCACAACACGGGGAACTGTACTCAAGGATCACAGAATTAGGAAGGCTGAGAACCATTGCACTAAAGCAGGAGAAAGCCAATAAAATGATACAGACGTGCAGGATTTAAAAACAAAACAAAAAACCCAAAAATCCTCAGCACCAAGGAAGCTATCATCCTCGTGGGCAAAAGAGTGCAAAAACCTATATTCCAAGGGAGCTGGTCCAAGCAGCTAACAAGTGTGGCTGTTTTACTATCTGAAAAAACTGACCTCAAACCAAATCCAATCAGAAGAGACAGGAAAGGACACTACACACTCATTAAAGAGAAAAGGTAAATACCCAAGAGGATAATACACTTTTAACCATTCATGCCTAACAGTATATGAGGTGTTTGCGTGTGTGCATGCGGGAGTGCGTGCGTGCGTGCGTGCGGGCGGGTGGGTGCATGGCAGTAGAAACCAGAGGGAACCACTGCCTCCTCTCTTTTCATTATTGCCAATATTAAGTAACGTAAGCTCTTCCACAGCCTGTCAACCAAGACTCCCCATAACATTCCTTTCCAATATGTATAAAAACTAAAAGCTCATAGACACAATGCTAACCCCAAGACGAATCAAACAAACAGATCTGTCTCAAAATACTTCCTCAGTTTAATTCTCCTTCCCCAAAAACGCATCCTCTCAATTTAAGTGGCTGCCATTTCCAAAACACTTCCTGTACAGAGTCATGGCCCCTGGACCTGAGCCAGGATGGTGATGGTAAACGTTTTATTTGACATAGCTTTTTAAAAAAAAGACTTGACTGCACAGGAGGCCATGTCAGTCAGTCATCAGCAATGTCTTCAGAGCCCCTGAGAAGTGCTGAGTCATCTGTCCCTCTGAGACCTACCTCTACTCACTCGGCAAGGCAATCCAACTCACACTCTCTCTCTCTCTCTCTCTCTCTCTCTCTCTCTCTCTCTCTCTCTCGGCTCTTTTTTTTCTACTTTTTTGTTTTGTTTTGAGACTGTCCTGGAACTCACTCTGTAGACCAGGATAGCCTCAAACTCAGAGATCCACCTTCCTCTGCTTTCCCAGTGCTGGGATTAAAGGCGTGTGCCACCACACCTGGCTAGCTGCTTCTGGCTTGCTGGTTTGCCTTTCTGACCTGCCCTCCTCCAACATTCTGACCACTCTTCCTTCACACTACATACTTCGGTTCATATTTTAACATGCTTCTTCTCGGGCATATTCTCTGAACTTGTTTATCATACTGCTTACTTGGGGGAATCCTTACAGTACAAAGACAAATTGAACATGCAAAGTATCCCAAATGTCAAAATGAATTAAAATTAAAAACAACAACAAAACCAAACCTCCGGTTTTATTCGGAAAGAAAAATCTGATAGTAGATTTGTTTCTCCTCAGGGGAAACTCCATGCTGACTTTATAAAACACATATCTACACACTTCGTGGTATACTAGCAGGAGGTAGGCCTCAGAGCCTACAGGGCCAATGTGGTACAGTCATTTTCTGTGCTTATCTGCAGCTTAAGCGCTCTCTCTCTCTCTCTCTCTCTCTCTCTCTCTCTCTCTCTCTCTCTCTCTCTCTCAAACACACACACACACCTCTATCTGTGAGGGCTAAATATCTGAACACAGATATTAAGAAGTACCTAGCAGAGACACACTTGGTATTCAACAAATGCTAACTGTATTACTTGAAGTGGACATTAAGATTAACTAAAATGAACAGAGGAAAATATGATTCTGCAATTCTCTTTTCAGTGTACATCCATTAAATATACATACATATGTACAAAGAAAATAAACTCTTTTTCACCATCCAAATCCCTAAGGCAACTCATTATTCTACTTGCCTTACAGTTTAGACTATAATTAAATTTGAAAATAGTGTGCATTTGCCATAAACTCTACTTAGGTGAAAGGAAGACAAACTTGAAGTGCCAAAGGTTACAATTACTGGGCTTCTTGTTTTCTGGGTGAGATTTCCCAATTATTATACTTTTGGAACACTGCCATACGACAGAACTTGAAGCTACTTCTGTTTCGAGGCATAGGTCTGACTCTCACCCTTCTTCTACTGCAAACAGCACAGGGCTGGTAAGTAGCCTTTTGGGGCAGAGACCTGAAGCCTCAGTACATGACAGGATTCAGACTCTGGGCACAAAGTTCAGTGAGGGAACTTTCCATCACGACTTATAGTATCTTTATTATGTTTAATTAGAACAACAAATGCTTACTTTTGTGTATTGATCCTCCTTCAGTCAATCACAAGAAAGAACAAAGAAACTATTGGAATGTAAATTGTACTTCAAGACCTGTCTCTTTCCTGTCAGATTTCATCTATATAAAAAAAAGTTTCATATTTCACCAAATAAGTTAAAAAATTTCACAACATTTTAAACTAATAAAGCATTGGGTTTTTCCTTAATCACTAGTTCTATGTAAATCCATTTAAAACAATCATATAATAGTCAATAGAATAATAATAAGATGTGTTGATTGAAAATTTTAATGATTTAGCCAACTGCAAAAAAACCCCAAACAAACCCTAATTGGTATAAATCTTCTTGAGATGTATTCTCAATATGTGGATTTGCTCTCTACAAAACATGTGTGGGGGAAATCTGTGGTCAGCAGCTAGTTTCCAGAAGGCTGGATGGTAGCAGGCATTCATTTTTGGAAGACGGAGGGAGGGAGAGAGAGAGGGAGGGAGGGGGGAGGGAGGGAGGGAGGGAGGAAGGAAGGAAGGAAGGAAGGAAGGAAGGAAGGAAGGAAGGAAGAAGGAATTCCCAGTGAGTTAGGTCTTCAGGACCACTCCTGGTGCTTCAGAAGAGGACTTGAGCTTTACTTTCGGCTAAAGAGTAAAGCCCAGTAGATTCCTCATATGTGGAGTCTGTCAGTGGAACCCAAAGGTTTAGAACAGCACATGAGCAAGGCCACACACTCACTCACATTCCACATGTGTTGATCTAACTCCCAGCTGGGCCACACACTGCAGAAACACTACAAAAGTAACTGGAAGCAAATTGGGACCCCAAGGTATCAGAATCTATGAAGAGGACACACATTGGGGAAAAAAAAAAACCCTTAGATGCCACAGAGAGGACAGATAAAACAAAGATGCCCCCTAAGCTCGATGAAGAAGAAAAAGGAGCACCAGTTAGAAGTAAATGAATAAATCTAGATATATGCTCATAATAATCTCTCAGCTAGTCAGTAAGATGAGAGCAAGTAGAAGTGTGCCATATTCACATAAAAGGTAAGTAAAAGGACACCATATTGTTCTATAGACTGATAGAGTCAGTCTCTGTGTTGAGACTTTCCTCCAATTGAAGACAGATTTTTGGTGGCAGCATTGTGTCTGACAGTCAGTGGCTTTATAAGGAAATTTAATTTTGTTATTTTTTTTTTCTTAAAAGAAAAAAAAAATCCAAATAAGTTTAGGTGTGATAGTCAGATGAGTCTCAGAACATGAAAGCAAGGAAGGCAGCAGCCCTCTAAGAATACTGGTTACAGTTCTGCCTCAGTGTAGAGAAGTCATTAACGAACCAAAAGAAGAGACCTGAGTGGAGCATTTGGGCGATGGAGGATCAGGGTTGAAGGTCATCTTCAGCAAGGTCAAGGCACAGACTAAGTGAGACCTTGTCTCAGAAACCAAAGCAAGCAAGCAAGCAGGCAAGCAAGCAAGCAGGCAAGCAAGCAAGCGAGCGAGCGAGCAAGCAAAAGGACAAAAAGAATTGTTTCCTTTTCTATATTGAGATATTTTCTATATTGAGATATTTTCTACATTGAAATAACTCAGGAACCCATTCATGCTAACGACTTAGGTCAGATCTGTTTCTGACATATCTCCACATGCCCTGGAAATGTCTGTCTGTGGACCAAGTCATACATATCTTTACATACAGAAGCTGTTTGCTGAACGTCAACACCATCACAGAAACACTTAAGTCCCGCCAACACTCACTCTGCAGTAATCCAATGTAGCAACATATTCATAGGATCCCAGTGACAGCTCTGGCTTCTCATAGTGGTCCAGTCTCCTTCCAATGTGGTCCAGATGTTGGAAATAGAATGGTGGGACTAAGGAAAACAAAACAGGACAGGAAATCCTTTGTTTTCATAAGCAGACTGCAATAAATCCCCAAAATATATCCTAAAGGACAGGAGTTATGATAAGACAAGCTGCTTTCAGTACCTATCATTTTGAGAGCATGTCTTAGAAATATGTGAAAAATATGAGTTTTCTCGTTTTTAAACTCGCTAACTTTTTGGCTCTTGTATATGTTGTAAATCACCACAATTTTGCCTTTTAATTATGTTTGTAATAGTTTTGCCATATATAAATTTTGATTTTTCAATAGTCAAATTAATCTGCCTGGAATTCTATCTATAGAACTATGTACTTTTCATCAGTATTGATTACTTCATTACTATTTCACACTATACTGTATTACTACATTTTAATCATGAAATATTTTATACCTTGTAGAAAGCCAGAGACCACAATATTCACATTCGTGGAAGCAGAATGGTAACGTTGTTAAAAACCTCTTGCACACACAAAAGCTCTTAGTGGCAAAGAACATTTATAATCTTGGCTGCCCTTTTCAAGCTAACACATCCAAATATTTGCTTCTACCTAATTACTTCTTTTTTAAAATTAGTTTTCTATTTGAATTTTTAACACATAGGACAGAGACAAACGCTGATTATTTGACTTACACTAAGGCCTTTGTTACACCTTAATTAAGGAGTGTCTTCAGCCCTGGGCTTTCACAGGATAATCTGCTAGCGTCTGGCCCTACTCATGTAGAATACTGTATTAGGGAAAGACTGCACTTGGGAGAGTTCAGCTGAAGTCTAATTTGATACAAATGTCTCAGAAGGTTACTTGTAGCCGAGTTCTGGAAGTCCCCCAAAGGCAGCCCGAGACTTATGACTCACAAGCTGAACACTTGGACAAATAAGGTCTGGTGTCTGCGAAAGCGCTCCTGTTGCCTGGGGATGGCCAGGGAAGGCTGAGAAACTTCTGCTAACAGTATGTGGGAAAGTTACCAATGCTTTTGTTTTAAGTATTTTGCTAAGAACAGCATCTCTCTTTGTAAACAAAACAAAACAAAACAAAAACTACAAAAGCAGTACCTTTTGGGTTGAAACCAACATTCGGCAGTCTTTAAGCTCAGCTGTGCGCATGTAAATTATAACAGGACTATTTTTCTAAAGTTGGACTTGCAAAAATTTTAGCAAATGTTTGAGTATTCTATGTTCTTACTATATCTTGGTTTAGAAGTGAGCTCTATAGAGTTTATATTTACATATTTGACTCTGAACTTGACAGATTCAATATCTTGAAAAGATTGCAAAAGGGGAAGACAACCGTCTCTCTCCATGAAGAAACCAGAGGGGCCATGATGGGGTCTTAGTCACATGTCTGTGCCATACAGATTTCTGAGTAATCTGGCTTATAATGTGTAATTTCTATATAGCATAATGTATAATTCATTCACATATCTACACAGTGTGACTTTTTAAACAATAATTTTACATGCTCATTAACATTTAATATTATCTGTCATCTATCATCAACCAAAATTCAAGCCACACCATAAATTATGCCTTGTCATATAATTTGTTTCTCTCCTGGTTTGTGTGTGTGTGTGGGGGGTGTGGGTGTGGGAGGGGGGAGTGGGGGTGTGGGGGTGTGGGGGTGGGGGTGTGTGTGGGTGAGTGGGTGTGGGTGGGGGTGGGGGTGGGTGCGTGCATAGCTGTACAAGGGGAGCCAGAGATCAATCTCAGGAGCTGTTCCTCATGAGCCATCTACTTTGTTATTTGGGACAGGGTCTCTGGGGCTTGGAGCTCGACCATTTGGTTGGGCTGGCCCACCAGGGAGCCACAGGAATTCTCCTGCTTCAGTATCTCCAACCCTTGGGTCTATGCATCACCACGCTTTGCTTATTTTTCATAATGGGTGCTGAGGACCAAACTTGGGTCCTCATGCTTGTGGGGCAATTACTTTATCTATGAGGTTTCTGTTGTGGCTTCACTCACACGGTCTAATAACATCAGCATTAGTGAATTTTGTGCTAGGATGAAACAAAAATGCATAGAATAATCAAAATAATGCCCTGCCTCCTTAAGATCCAACATCAATGTAAAAAGGTGAAAGCCCTTGGGCACATCTCGGCTTTTCTTAGTCTACCCAAGAGCAACCCAGGACTGATGAAAGAGACGTTTCTAGAATTTATCTTCTGAAAAGGCAAGAAGTCACATCTTGCACCGCCTTCAAATGGGGCATTGTGGAAGGAGACGCGGCTCCCCCATCACACACTTCAGTTTTAGGTAAAGGTTCAGCATGATTTCCATGTGGGGCTCCTGCGGTTTCATACAGACAATAGGAAGTGCCACCTGGAGGTAGGCGGGGGTGGGGGGGAGTCTGTCTGTCTTTCCTAAGCTAAGGAGTATAATACATCTTATTTTTAAATAAAAAGTGTTACAACATGCACTTAGTGGCATCATTTACCATCATTCACACAGTTGCAAAATCCGCACTGATAGCGCCGTCCACCCTCGATGAACTGCATGAACGGGCACATGTAGGCTTTGCACCTGTTGCACCTCACTGGTCCACTCTCCCCATGGTTTACCAAGTACAAGGGGGTCTGGAAGAAAGAAGGAAAGGAAATGAATTTGGAGTGCAGGGGTTCCAGGTGTTCATAAAATCCTCCAGTGGGACTGATTAGGAAACTCTTAACTGCCATGTCAGTGAAGACCCTCCCATGACCATCAGTGAATTCAAGGAATATAGCACAGTCCATCACATTCAAGCCAAGATTCATTTCAATTGATATATCATTTACAAGCATAGCTTCACTTGTAAACACATTAATACCTGTATGTTGATGTCAATGTGTATGCATGATGTATGTGTGTGAAAGAGGATATATAAACTATAATAATGTAAATAGTTCATTAAGCTTATGTTTAAACGTCCTGATGCTTATAGCACACATCCTGCTAAATTGTACACACTCCTAAGAAAATAACGAGATGGCCATTTAAAGGTCTATATGTATGGCACCATAGCGTTCATGCAGTTTCCTCAAGTTATACAAATGATTTCTTTTAGAATAAAATTATTTGGCCTGGAGAGACGGTCAGAGGTTAAGAGCACTTGATGATCTTACAGAGGACCCAGGTTCAATTCCTAGTACCACCATGACTGTTCACAACCATCCATAGCTCCAGTTCCAGAGAACCTGATGCCCTCTTCTGACCTCCATGGGCACCAAGCATCCAAGCATACTCCTGTTGAACATACATACATACACACACACACACACACACACACACACACACATATATATATATATATACACACACACATACACATGTAGACAAAATGCTTACATATGAAATAAAATGAATGCATTTAATAAAGAAATTATAAAAATGAAACTATTTGAAAACTATACAAGGATGTACCCTTATTTAGGGCTAGAGGCTAATTATGTCTTTTTGTTACTTTATTAAATGACCAAGCTTTATAGTACACTCCTTGTGGCTGGTTATGCTAGACAGAACTGGAAAAAATGCTTGATTTAATGCATCTTTCTCATCAACGTAATGTAGAAAGTCAGACTGGAAGCAGAGTCCCAGCACTAGGGCCCATGCTTCTTGTTTCTTAACGCTTCCAGGCTTTGCAGTAAAACCCGAGACCCTTCTTGCTTTTACAAACCTGTTTAAGGAGATCATTTTCAGAAATGCCTGGGAACTATGGAGTTGTTCATGTCAACTAAACATTTAAAGATAAAAGTTGTAAGTAAAGGAGGCTGCTTTTAATGGGGGCCTGATGATCAGGGGCTCATCAGGTGAGGGTGAGGGTCATCAGGTGGGGGTGAGAGTCATCAGGTAGGGGTGAGGGTCATCAGCTGGGGGTAAGGGTCATCAGGTAGGGTGAGGGTCATCAGGTGGGGTGAGGGTCATCAGGTGGGGTGAGGGTCATCAGGTGGGGTGGGGGTCATCAGGTGGGTGGGGGTCATCAGGTGGGGGTGAGGGTCATCAGCTGGGGGTAAGGGTCATCAGGGGGGGTGAGGGTCATCAGGGGGGGTGAGGGTCATCAGGTGGGGTTGAGATAAGGGATCATCAGGCCATTTTCTCCTAAAGGTTTAGAAAACCCAGACCTAATGTTTGCCTTTGCCAGAGGCTCCCAGTGCAAGCTAACCCACCGGGGTTTCAGAAATGAGCTGTGAGATCTCAGAAGAGTGGAGGAAGAGGAAAGGGGAGGGAGGGGAGTTGCCAAGACAAGGATTAATGTGTGCATGTACAGACATGGTCTTGGCACGGATGGCTGGAGAAAGGTAGCTACCATTGTTCCTATCCAGAACAACTTTATATCTCTAAAAGGCACTTAGCACTGTCTTTAATGGGGGGGGGGGGGGTGGAAAGGGGTTAGAGATGGATAATATGAACTGTACTTGGGTTTCTGAAGGCAAATTTCTCAGTTACTGCAAAATGTTCTCATAAAAAAAAAAATGATCTAGGGGACGGAAAATCTACTGCCTTCCAGGAGACCAGAATATGGTTAAAATTGAGCTGTTGAAAATTGAGAGGCATGTTTAAGCATCTAGGAATCTGCTTCCAACCTACACATGGATGTACACAATAATGTTTTTACATAGACCTTTCATTTGAAAGACGTAAGCTGGCTAGAGTTTGCTGGTTTTAGCTAATAGCAATAAAAAAAAAAAAATGATCGAGGAACCCGAGCAAGCAGGAAGATTCAGGCACCAAACAAAAAGACAAAGAACAGTGTGACTAGAGAGACTGGGCAGAGTATGGACGATGGCAGAGAATGGCCCTGCGCAGGTCACGCTCCTGGGTGCTGCTGCTCACCTCCGAGACCAGAGGACCCCTTCTGAAGCCTAAGAATCGGCCTTCGATGTGGCCAGATCCTATTTTTTTCATCCATTTGTTTTCAGAGACGTCAAAGACTATAGTCATTCTCAGAACTACTTGAGGCACAAATACGATACAACTATTTGCTAGACGAGCCAGCGGGAACAGAAGATAACTCGCCCTTCTTTTTCACTATTACGATTTGCCCAAAGGCAGCCCTTGCCGAAAATGTCTGGGAACGACCACGGATCACCATGGAAACATTCCAGTCCTGACAGATCCCGACTCACAGAACTAAGCATGGATACCTAGCAATAAGCTGCGGTCGAGGCAGAATTATCTCTCACTCTTGAGAACACGCAGGCTTCCCTGTGCTCAGTCATCTGGAAAGCAGACGGTGACAGGGAAGGTCTTCAGACAACCAGGGTGGCAGCAGAGAATGTTAAAAGCTTTTTTTAACTGTTGATGTTTTACTTGAGGGTGACAGGGAAAGGGTTTTTAAATGGCACAGTCTCGTTTACTCTATCAGGTTGGGTTGAAAACCATCAAGATTTACTCTCCCTCCGGGTGTCCACTTGTTGACTCCACAGTAATGTGCATAAGCTCACAAAGAGTTAAGCTGCCTTTTCTTCTGGGTTTAATTTTAGTGTGTGTAGAAGTGTGTGTGTGTGTGTGTGTGTGTGTGTGTGTGTGTGTGTGTGTGTAATTCCTTCTTCTCCAGACCCAGCTAAGCTGCTCATTCTCCTTAGCCAGGGCTTTGTCCACACCTGCCCCAGTAGTGTCTTCTAAGTATGCTTTTTTACCTTTGATCTCTAGTCCACTCCTGCTCACTCTTCCTTCTCTCTCTCTCTCTCTTTTTTTTCTACTATTTTTAGTTCTTCTGCCATGTTGGATGAGTTTATCAGCATGTAAGTGACAGGGACACTGAAGAAGGTCAAGGACCAAGATGAACTTGAATCTCCCGTTTTGGGGTTATCAAGAGCGTGGCAAATACTATATCAATACTATTTTTATGAAAATATTTTCATTCAACAAAATGTATCTTTTTGGGTATGTAGAATTACCACTCAGAGTTGGCCAACAGGGCCCTATAGACTGTGCAAACATCCCAGGCTATTGCCAGGTCTGTTGGTTACTCTCCATCGACTCATGGTTAGACCTTGTTCCTCAAGAACCTAATATCAAACATGTAGAAATCACACTGGCGCTAGGTAGCAGTTTCACTCCTCCTAACTAGAGTTCATAGTTCTGAATGGTACTCTCGGCATGCTACTTGGGGGGAAAAGTAATCGTTCATGTTGCCTAGTTACAAACCCTAGGACCTACATTAGCGACCAGCCTTCAAGATACACTAGCGCAACAGTAGCACAAACAGTCTGTGAGTCACTGAGCACTTTTTGCTTGGATGCAAGGCCCAATCCATGAGATAGAACCCATAACTGAAACTGCTAAGGTGGCCAGGAACCTGACACTAGATAGGCCATGGGCCTACAGGAAAACCTACTGCTTGTTATAAAGGGACAGAGCAACAAAACGACTCCTGATAACATACTGCTACGCCCATGCTGCAATCCCTGTTCAGCCCTCATGGGAGAGGCCTCTTTGTGCAGTAGATGGGGAACTGTTAACACAGAGACCTACAACTGGACACTGAAAAGACTACGGAGACACTGGAGCACTCAGCCACCCCCACACAGATGTGGGATCTCCATCAAGCCCTTCCCCCCAGGCTCGGGGATCTCAGTGGAAGAGGAGGTGGGAAGGTTGTGAGAGCCAAAGGTGATGGATGGCTCCGCGGAAAGAGCTGCTTCTTGCTGCTGCTGCTGCTGTTGTTTTGTTTTGCTTTTCAGACACAACAGGATGGATGCACCTATGAGCTCACAGAGCCCGTGACAGCACAAAGACCTACACAGGTTCAAACCAGACACAATCCCAGCTCTGAGAAGGGGAAGTGGACACAACACCTCACTCCTAACCAAGATTGCGATCTGCAACTGATATCTGGTACAAAAGGGGGGAAAAAAATCCATTTTCTCCAGTGGAGTGTCACTGAATCTATCAGCCACATTCTAGGGCAGGCTCCAGACCCACGAGCAGCAGGCCAACACAAAACGAATTCTATGTTTTTGATGTGTGTACTTTTTGTTTTAGTAATTTTTTTCTATTATTGGTTTTTTTGTTTGTTTTTATTTTGGCTTCTTAATGTTTTGGGTTTATGTTTTTGAAAGGGAGAAGGGAGTGAAGAATATGAAATTGGCTGGGTAGTGGGGTAGAAAGAATCCGGGGTAGGAAAAAATTATAATAAAGTATGATGCATGAAAAAGAGCATTTTAAATAAACAAAAATTACTCAGCATTAAATGCAATCATTGATTAAAAACAAAATGACTTTGGACTATTTTTCTACATTAAAGAAGTGGGTGTTCCAGAGTCAGTCAACGCCTCCTTACTGTCACCGATACAGTATTGGGAGTGTCCCTATTTTAACGATTGGCTCGTTGGCACTCTTTCAGGCAGTGGTGACAGTCTTGCCTTGGACTCTGAGCCACCACCTGCCTGAGTGTGGCTTCTCATGCGTGGAACAGAGAGGTGAGAGCCAAGCACGAACATGCCCTTTCTTTAAGGCCAGGGCAAGAACACATCTCCAAGCACTACCACCAAAAGCTAGTTCTAGCTTAGGAAGGAGATGTAAAACCAGTCACGGATTACATCGTCAGAGCAAATTCAGATGTCCAAGAGGATGAGTCCCTCTGGAGGAAAACCCACCCAAAATTTCCAAGATCTTTAGGCAGTGGGTTTTTGTTTGGGCTTCTACATTGTTACAAACCCTGTAAATACAAAGACAGAGTAAGGGCATACGCTTGTAATTCTGGCCATAGGGAGGCTGTGGGAGGAAGAGTCTAAGTTGAGGGCAAGCAAGCCTTGACACAGATCATGTGTCAGCAAAACTCTAGGCACATAAGTTTTCCTGTAGACTGTCTATCCCAGGACAGAGGAGGTCCAGAAATCTGCCAAGTAATCCAAAAATTTTTAATTGTTTTATAGAATGTGTCCACTAGGTGGCACTGTGAGACTGAAATTGAAAACAGTTCCCTGTGGGTCACAACCACTTGGGTAATTTTAGTAAACGTTGAACCAAACTTAGAGTGGCTAGTGCTTCATAAAATTAATAAATATAAATTTTGTTAAAATTATCAAACAGTTTAAAACTATTCTAAAACAAATTAATAAAAGACAGATTCATATATATTATTTATACATATATTTCACAGAAATTAAGGCAATTACCAAATTTACTAAGATAACAGGAAAAACTGTATTTTAAATGTTGCTACTATTTTGTCAACTTCTCCTTGACTCTACATAGGAAAACAGAGATGCTGCTGAGACTGCAAGGCACCAGCACAGCAGGCAACATCACCGTAACCTAAGAGCCAAGGGCATAAAGAAGCCAGCACTCCCAGGTGGCACCCACCTCCTGTTCTGTACCCTGACAATCAAGCAACATGGTAACAACAGAGCAGACAGCGCCCAGTGCTGAGTCATGGCTCTGGGCAGCACTGTGATGGAGAGGAGATGCATGGCAGCCAAGAGAAAACACAGTACCAATGATGCTGATGCTGGTACGAGGCCCAGCAACCACGCCTGAGATTAGTCACCTCCTGGCCAATGGCCTCCAGGATACAGTGGGTGAGTGCCTGCCTGACTCTTCTTATTTCTTACATTTGCCTCACTCAATACTTTCCTTAAATTTTTAATTAAAACATAATTATATCATTTCCTCCCACCAACCCCTCCCATGTTTTCTCCCTCCAATCCTTCCCAACCCCCCTTTCATTCTCTCTCAAATTCATAGTCTCTTTTGTTTGAGTAATATATATTTATTAATATATTAATCAATACATTGATTACTTATATAATTAATTATACATAATCAATATAACATATTGATTTTTATATATCGATGTATATAATATACCTATGAGTACACACACACACATATGCACATATATAAATAAATATATAGCTATAAACTACTGAGGTCATTTAGTTTTGTTTGTATGCATAAAATTTCAGGGTTGACCACTTAGCATTGGATAACTAAGTACGAGGCCTATGTCTGGGAAAGAATAATTCTCTCTGGGAAATGAGAGGGAAGCACCATCCACAATATTGCCAGAACAACATGGCTGCCTAAACAAGATCTGAGCAATGACATCATCAATAGACAAGCTATCATGGAAGGGGGCGGGGAACTGCACAAGTCCCACCCCTCACCCCTGTACCCCCAAGCACATTCTTTACCTTCTAGCCCCAGAGTTCGTGTGAACATGCCCACACACACACACACACTTGAGTTCTCTTCCCCACCCCCCACCTCTAGTCACCTTCCCCTCTATTTCATTATGTATTTCTTTCGACAAATTGACATGATCTTGTTTGAGAAGGGCGTGGAAACATGGGACCGTGTGTTGTTGGTCTCTATCCCAAAAAACTGGTGGATAGCCTGCTTCCTTGATGAACGACTTTCCTGAGCCTCTGCACACGCGTGGCCTGGCAGCCCGGCGTTCAAGTTTGTTCCTCCTTGCATTGGACAATTGGTTTGCCAGTGATGTCAGCAAGCCCTGCCACGAGGAGGATGTGTTTGGCACTGGGTAGCATAATCCTTAAAGGTTTCAAATGGAGCGCTCAGACTGGTCACTAAATCCAGATCACAGGCTGTGTCCAGATCGTGAGCCTGTGCCAGCATCTTCAGAAACCATCGAGGGGTACCTGTTTCTGGCTCAAGACCTCTGGCTCTGACGTCACAGAGCTTATGGTCACATGATCTAAAACCAAAAGGCCTTTCTCCAGGTACTGCTTTACAGCAACAGCCACATTTTTCCACAAGGAGTCACTGAAGAGCGGAGTTCTGGGTGACCCTCTAACACGGGATGCCCTCACTGGAGCTGACCATAAGGATGACAACATTTAATAGTTCGGAGGCCAGGGCCTTCATGAACAGGAGGGCAATCCTGCCATAAAGCTAGCCTGAAGTTCCAGAGGCAATCCCAAACTTTGTCTCTCAGCCCCTGCCTCTGGCAGCCTCTGAACACAGAGTGACTTGCCTGCCTGAAGGATATATATATATTTTTTTTCTGAGTGATACTAAACATCACATCATGTATCTTCTATATACAACGCAAAGGTCACATTTATATTTTTAAGAATTTTTCTAGTTGGCTCTACTGCACCATTGAAGGGAAAACTTTGGAAATTGCTCAAACTTACAAAAAGATAATTTTCTGGAAGTACAAAATTAAGTTACTCTACCTTCAGGAGGGAAAGTAAACATCAGCAAACACACAAGCGAGAGATGGCTCTGGATGGCCTCTTCAGGTTCCATAACCCCAATGCTGTGAGTCACAGCTAAGGTCACCCCCATTGATCCTTGGGTGTCTCCCCCCTCTCAGGTCTCTGTCACATCCTCTAGATGTCACATCCTCCTCACCCCTTCCCGTTGCAGATTTCCATTCATTCTCATGGCCATCTAGCCATCTCTCCTGTCCCTCTGCCCACCTGACCATGAACCCCCATTCCCCTCCCTATCACCTCTCTCACCCAATTGCCTCCCTCCACCTCTCTCTTATGTCTATTTTATCCCCACTTGTAAGTGAGAAACAAGCATCCTCACTTGGGCTTCCTTCTTGTTTAGCTTCGTTGGGTCTGTGGAGTGTAGCATGGGGATCCTGTGTTTTATGGCTAATATCCACTTGTGAGTGAGTATAATACTATTCATGTCCTTCTGGGTCTGGGTTACCTCACTCAGGATGATATTCTCAAGTTCCCTCCATTTGCCTGAAAAGTTCATGTCTTTGTTTTTAATAGCTGAATAGTATTTCATTGTGTAAATGTTCCACATTTTCTTTATCCATTCTTCCCTTGAGGGACATCTGGGTTGTTTCCAGCTTCTGGTCATTATAAATAAAGCTGCTATGAACATAGTGGAGCATGTGTCCATCTGGTATGTTGAAGCATCTTCTATGTATATACCCAGGAGTGGTATAGCTGGGTCTTGAGGTAGAACTACTTCTAGTTTTTTGAGAAGCTGCCAAATTGATTTCCAAAGTGGTTGTACAAGTTTGCACAGCCACCAGCAGTAGAGGCGTGTTCCTCTTTCTCCACATCCTTGCCAGCATCTCCTGTCCCTTAGTTTTTGATCTTGGCCATTCTGACTGATGTGAGGTAGAATCTCAGGGTTGTTTCGATTTGCATTTCCCAGATGACTAAGGATGTTGAACATTTCTTTAAGTGCTTCTCCACCATTAAGAAATTCCTCAGTTGAGAATTCTCTGCTTAGCTCTGTGACCCAATTTTAAATTGGGTTATTTGGTTGTTGGTGTCTAACTTCTTGGGTTCTTTATAAACTTTGGGTATTAGCCCTCTGTCAGATGTAGGGTTGGTGTTGACTCTTTCCCAATCTGTTGGTTGCTGTTTTGTCCTATTGACAGTGTCCTTTGCCTTACAGAAGCTTTTCAGTTTCATGGGGTCCCATTTATCAATTGCTGATCTTAGAGCCTGAGCCATTGGTGTTCTGTTCAGTTGTTGTCTCTTATACTAAGGAGTTCAAAGCTATTCCCCACTTTTTATTCTATTCAATTTAGTGTATCTGGTTTTATGTTGAGGTCTTTGATCCACTTGGACTTACTTGAGTTTTGTGCAGGATGATGAATATGGATCTCCTTGAGTGGAGCGATAGGGACACTAACCTATCCACAAAACTTTCTACCCCAATCTATCCTGTCTACAAGAATGCAGGGACAGGGACTGGAGCAGAAACTAATGGAATGGCCAAGCAATAACCAGCCTGAGTGGAGACCCATCCCAGCGACAAGCACTCTGACACTGTTATTAATGATACTCTGTTATGCTTGCAGGCAAGAATCTAGCAAGGCTGTCCTCTGAGAGGCTCCAACCAGCAGCTGATCAGAGGGATGCAGGGACCCACAGCCAAACAATGGATGCAGCTTGAGGACTTTTATGGAAGCATGGAGGGAAGGATATCCAAAGGGGATAGGAACTTTACAGGAAGACCAACAATAGAGTCAACTAACCTGGACCCTTGGGGCTCTCAGAGACTGAACCACCAACCAAACAGCATACACGGGCTGGAGCACACAAGGCCCCCTGCCCATACATAGCAGATGTGCAGCTTGGTTCTGAACAACTTCATGTGGGTTCTGAACAACTGGAGCAGGAGCTATCCCAAAAGCTGTTGCCTGTCTGTGGGGATATGTTCTTCTAGCTGGGCAGCCTAGTCTGACCTCAGTGGGAGAGGAAGCGCGTAGCCTCTCAGAGACTTGATGTGTCAGGATGGGGGAATACCCATGGGGAGCCTCTACCTTCTCAGAGAAGGGGAGAGGGTAGGGGATGGATTGTAGAAGGGGGTGACTGGGAGTGGGGGCGGTGATCAGGATGTAAAGTGAATTTAAAAGGAGAGAGAGATAGAGAGATGGCTCGGTGGTTAAGAATGTGCTGGGCACTTCTTACAGAGGACCTGAGTTTGGTTCCCAGTACCCACATCAGGCAGCGTACACACCATCACCTGGAAGTCCAGCTTCAGGGGTCTAATTCTTCCGGGTACTGCAGGCAGTGCATCCACGTGCACAAATCCATAACAGACATACACATATGCACATAACTAAAATAAATAATCTTTAAAATGAGTGTTGGAAGCAGAGTCAAGTTTCCTGAATGGCGGCACTGGCACAGGACTGGACTATAAAAGGTAATATTCCTCAGACAAAAGGTAGTTAGTTGGCTTGGCCTGGGTTAGCCTGACAGCAAAGTGATCGTTTGTGAAGATCCACACTGTTGTTCTCGCTGGAACGGGTGTTAGAAACTTCTGGGTAAACTCTGCACAATAAATGCAATACACAGGAGCTCTGTAGTCCAGTATCATTCCCTTCCACTCTTATAAACCTTGACTGATTATAGTTGTGCTTTTATCTCTAAAGGAGAACTATATCTTGGAGTTCAAATGCAGGCCACTTGCAAAAGGCATGCCTAATTGAAAAGACAACACACAATGTTCCAGGGACACCGGAAGCTTATCTTGGACTTAAACCCCTGGGAACCGAGTGTGTTTCTTCCCTAATAGGATGCACCATATCTATTAGGTATCTCTTCCTCAAACAGAAGTTGAAAGGGTCGAAACAATTGACCTGAGACTGGACTGCTTTTGTGTTTGTCAGAATCACGAGTCAGGGGAAGTCCTCTTCATGACTGGAGGTGGGCATCTAGCCAAGAGACAGGTGGAGGACAGAGCTGAAAATAAGAGCTTTAAATGTTGAATATATATATATATATATATATATATATATATATATATATATATATAAAAGTATGTGACCAATTTGAAGAAACCTAGAGAAAACTGTTGTTTATATTTTTATATAAATAAAAAAGAGCTATAATAAGAAAGATGGCTCTTAATTTATATAAAAACATAATAAAAAATTGGCAAGCATAAGGTAACATACATTTCCTTACCTTCCTGTAAGAAAGAATGAGGTCATGTGTTTGAATTCTTTAGATAAAGGGCTTGGAAAGACCTTTTCTAACTATAGAGGACACAGAAGTATGCAGCTCTGTAAACCAGGAAGAAAATGAAGTCTCATCTCAGCACAGAAACGGTAGTAAGCTTCATTTTATCTCCACAGCCCAGTTAAGGGTTAAGGAAATGATCTCTGGAGTCAATGGCCCTAGGGGATACGTCTACACCACACATACACTGATAGCTCTTCTGCATGTTGTCATTTCAAGACTTTGTTTTTTAAGATAAAGTCAATGATGCCATGAGAAAATTAGATGCTCAAATAAACGAGTGGTTTGTTTACTCCTGCATCATGGCTTCTCGGAAATGTCATCTTTAGGAAATTGCTGCATCAGATCCCAAACAAAACTAGTCAAGCTGAAAAGAAGACTACATGCAGGCAGTTCCAGCTAGGCGACATCCTGGCCAGAGGAAACTGCAGAGAAAAACAACCAGTGGACAGAGAGGGATAAGCAGGCCAAGGAGACAGGATTTGAGGGCAGTGAGATGTGACAGTACGGATACAGATGGCACTCGAGACCCCCCGCAGCCCTGAAATCATACCACAGAGTGCAATGTGCCCTACTGATAAAATCAATGATTCCAGGTTCATCAATGCTAACACACGAACGGCAGATACATCTGGTTTAGTATTGGAAGAGGTTACGCCTGTGTGGGAACAGGAAGCCACGGGAGGCTTCTAGATTTTCATCTTTACTTTGTTATGAACCTAAATCACTACTAAAATAAATGTGCCTAAAATCCATGCAAGAGAATTGCTTAACATTGGACACTGACTAGATATTTGATTTAATGAATTGCAGCTGTCTTAACCATGGTACTGATATCCTGTGTATAGTCAAGAGTCCTTACTGCTTTGAAAACAAAAGTGAATGATGATCTTAGTTTCCCAAACAATCCATGAGAACTTCAGCTACTCTTTCACATGTATCTCTCATAACATCCCCCACACGCAGACATGCGCACATGCACACATGTAGAAACACTTCATACTTCGATGAAGCGAGATGTAGTGGCAGGAACAAATGCACTGGGATGAAAGCAAAGCCTAAAACGTTTTTATTGCAAAGAAATGCCCTAAACAACAGCCACACTAGACAGCACAGTGCTTTTTCCTGGTAGGGGACTAAAGGCAGATGATGTATAATGCATCCCTACAAGGTTGTTTTCCATGAAAACATCCACATGAGAAACCTTACTTCTCAGATGCAGGCCTCACATCATAAGAGAGATGCACGGGGATCACTTGAGCACATATCCCAACAGTGAGAACCTTAGTAGCTTGACCTTCGAACTTTAGAAGGAGGAGACACTGTGTAATGATAACATTTAAATAGTAAATAGAATTAAAATGGTCTTTTAGGCCCTGAGGCCTGGGAGAAAACTCAGAATGGTCTCTACTCTTATAAAAGCATGAAGAAGGACATTCATCACATATACAAACACAAACTCACAAACTCAGAGAGGCGTGCAGAGAAGGGGGCAGCAGGGGTGGGAAGTTCTCCTGAGGAGAACCAAGCTGAGATCTGGAAGATGAATAGATTGGCAGCAGGCAAGGTGGCTCGGCAGGCAAGGGTGCTTACCACCACCGAGCAGAGCGAGCAGAGCGCTGCTTACTACTGAGCCTGAAGCCCTTTGTTCCATCCCTGTAACACACACACAAACAGAGAGAACAAACTCCCAATTCCCAAATGGACCTCTGATCAATACACACCCCCTAGCCTCTCTCTAAGTAAGAGGGTTATATTTGTTACTGTTTACGGAAGGACTCATTTATCTTTAAGGGGCTGGCCTCTGCAAGTTTTCTCATGTTCCAGTAAATATATGGGCAACAGGAACTGGATTTGGAATTGGTTTTTTTTTTCTTCTTTTCCTCTTTTGTTTTGAGGGAGGTCATAAGGGTGAGGGGGGTGGACCTGGGAGGACTAGGATGTGAATGGAATCAGGTTGTATTATGTGAAATTTCTAAATAATCAATAAAAACACCAAGTCATTTTTTTAAAAGAGAAAAAAATTTAAAAAAATTACACAACAAATGGCAAGGAGGAGGAAGAGGAAGAGGGATAGGAAGAGGAGGAAGGAGGAAGGAGAGGAGGAGAAGGAAGAGGAGGAAGGAGAGGAGGAGAAGGAAGAGGAGGAAGGAGAGGAGGAGAAGGAAGAGGAGAAGAAAGAGGAGGAGGAGGGAGAGGAGGAGGAAGAGGAGGGAGAGGAGGAGGAAGAGGAAGAGGAGGAAGAAGAGGATGAGGAAGAGGAGGAGGAGGGAGAGGAAGAGGAAGAGAAGAAGGAAGAGGAGGAGGAGGAGGAGGAGGAGGAGGAGGAGGAGGAGGAGAGCAAGCATGTGTTAGGCAGTGCCCCTTCAGGTGCTTGTCTCAGCTCCCATTAGAGCAGCTGCTTTCTACTCTAACCTCTAGAACACAGCGCCCCCTGCCACCAGGCTGTAAACCACAAACTTAACTTTCCTTGCACCTTCCAGCATGGCAAGACGTTTTTCTTTAACACTTATTTCTCTTGAGATCATCCTTCCTGTAATAAAAATGAAAAATTCTGGAGTCTACCTTTGTGATTGAGAAAACTGGCTCAGTATGGTTTTGTTTCTAAACCACAACTTAAACAGAATTCAAACAAGCTTTGCCCTGACAACTGTGGATTCACCAGAGTCGGCTATAGCAAGAGAGCGCAGCTCTGTAAGGGGGTGGCCGCATTCTTCAGCTGCCAGAACTGTTCACAGCACAGTCACAAGACTGACCCAAGATGCAGAGAGATTAAGATTCAGTTTCAAAGTAACTTTATACAACAGAGGACCCTAAATGCTTTATCCATTGCTCTTAGTATTCTATTTTGATATATGCACTTCACTTTTCTAAGTTTTTCCTTTGGTCAACATATGCAAACTATTGCAGTAAAGCTTGGACCACACTATAACACATGCCTTTAAGGTCAATTCAGAATTTTGAAACATCTGTTCCAAAAATAAGCCGTAAGTCTCCTCTAAATTCTAAAAGGAACTAGAGAGACCACAGTATTTTGTAGTAGTTTACCAATAGCACATAGATATTCATGTGTAAAAGTAGCTGCTTATTTGCCTACATGAATTTTTAATAACATGAATTATATAAACATAAAGCAGTGCGGCTGGATGTCCAGCAGAGATTGGATAAGTGACAGGCAGCAAATGCTTTCTAGTCCTGCAGCCTATAACTGCCTCGACCCAGGAAAGAGGCCCAAGATCCCAACAGCAAACCCCAGCAGAGGCCTGCAATCACCTCTGGGCTCCTCGCCTGGTTTTCTGCACTTGGTTGCCATAAACTAGGGTCTGAGGAATGGAGTCAGTTTTGAACACTTCCTTAGACATCTTAAGACTCTTCATAACTGTCTGTCCTTTCTACTTAGCCTTTCTCATTAATAAGTGAGAGAATGAGCTATGCCAGTTTTTACATATACTGACAAGTTTATTAAAATATACTTTAATAAGTAGATTCCAGAATGACGTCTTTACTACCCACAGAATTTGTAGGAAGGTAAAGTTATAAACAGATGATAGTCATTTGCAAGTATAAAACAAAACGGCCAATATATGATACAAACTTACACTTCACTAGCAACACATTTAGCAACAGATCAATTATGAGTAGCTTTGCTGAAAAGACCTATAAACTAACCCCAATTCTGCTACTTAGTTGAACTTTCTCTATACAACCCCAAGGAGATCCTCCTTCTTCACGGATGAATTCTGGCTTCTCTTGATATTCAGAGAATATGAAAATCTGGCTTCCCACATGAGTCCATTCATAAGCTCAGAGGAACAAAAGGGCCCATCGCCCTTAGTAAGCAAAAGGAATGCCCTTCTTCATACTTAACCGGATAAAACCCCGGCTCGCTCCTTCCAGCCCAGTGGAGCCTGAGGAGCCACTTCCAACCAGAGTTCCAGCAGCAGCATCCATCCCTGGCCCTGGGACAGGACAGACATTAAACAGCCCAAACCTGTAGCGCTTCATCATAAAAGAAAAGAGAGACAAGAAGGGGAGGAAGAGGGTGACACGTGCTTTACAAACTGTAATTTTCCCAAAAGGAGGATGGATGCACCCGGTCATCCTGACATAAACTACGCGCTAGGAGACGGAACGTTTTTTCCTCTGGTGTATTAAACGGAGTATCTGCTCTGCCAAATCTGTCATCTCAGGCATGCAGGGCTGGCTGGGAAGTCAATGCTTGACCATGACGATCAGTTCCCTCCACATGGATGTAAAGGCTTTCTCTGACAGAATACACCAGTGCCAGGCTCATTGCCTTTGTCTGTTAACACCATTTGCCAGTTCTTGGCCACAATTCTGATTTTTCCCCCAAGGCTACCATCTTCATATATGAGTTATAAGAATATGAACTCACTCATAGAAAGGATTAAAAGAGTAAAATAAACAGCAGACAAGCTTCTTGATTAAAACCACATCTCAGATAAAACGCTGCCTAAATGTGAACTCTACAAACAAAGGAAAGATTTCTAGAACCCCCTTTTCGCATTGGGGGGAAAAAAAGGCAGCTGTATGTTTGCATACTTCTCGTGTCCTGGCCAAGAGTTGCTGGAGTTTTCTCCCTAGCTCTAAAGTCTAGTTCAGTTCCTAGCATAAAGTAACAGAGACAATAACATCAGAGAAGTGTAGACCAAAGCTCATCGCTGCTAAGGCAACAGGAAACAAATGACCTGATTTTTAATCATAATTTTTAATCATAAGTGATATCCACTTATGATTAAAAAGTACATACCAATAGCCATAGATGGAATAGAATCCTCTGCCATCTGGATTATAATGCATAGTACTCATTACATATCTACCTAGATGGACGCACAAAATGGCAAGATCTCATTTTTCATAGAAAAATACCCAAAAGGAATTATTCATGACCTTCAGTCTCTTAGTACTTGACACCAAGTGGATTTCCACCTCAGTTTTTTAAAATTCTGCATCAAAAGTAAAAAGATTAAACAAAATTGTAAACATGACCGTAACTTGACGAAAAAAAATACTTCAGGGCTAACTATATTGAACATAGAAATGAGCCCTGCTTAAAACACAGTTTAAAACTTGAGGTTTTATGGTCCACAATGTGGCATATTAGACAATGATGTACCAGCCCTGCCCTTGGAAGCAGCAGCCATCTCCAAAGCAAATGCTGGCAGGAGCAGCCTCTGATAATAACTGCCTGTCAAGGGTTATTTTTACAGGCCGTTGCTAACACATTGCATACTTTTAAAAGTTTTGTCAAACAACAGAACCGACGATTTAAAAAGCCAGGCTACATAAATTCTTCTGAGAGATGCCAAACCAGAGATTACTCGGAAAGGCTCTACACAGTGTGGTGATGATGGTTGTGTTAACACACACCCAATAAAATCTAACCACTTAGGAAATCCAAAAACAGTAAGTCACCTATTACAGGGGGAACTAATTTGAATGATATTCATACAGAAAACTATATTCATACAATCCATTTGCTTAGGAAAGGTATTTTACTTTAGCCTTTTAAAATTTATTTTTATGTATATGAATGTTTTTGCCTGAATGTATGCCGAAGACAACATTGGATAAACTGGAACTAAAGTTAGAGATGGTGTTGGGAATCAAACCCAGGACCATGGAAAACCAGCCAGTGCTCTTATCCACTGAGCCATCTCTCTAGTCCCAAGAAAGGCATTTTAAAACTTATTTTCTTGAGGGTGGGCATGGTGGATCACACATTTAATCCTAGCACTCAGAAATCAGGTGGATCTCTGTAAGCTTGAGACCAACCTAGTCTACATAATGAGATCCTGTCTCAAAAAACAAATAATACAACACATACAAACACACACACACACATAAAAAAAAAAAAACAGCTTTGGCCCTCAATTTTTTTTTTTTACTACCAACTATATTTTCTGAGTTTTGATTTCTAACCTGAGCCATTAGATAAATGACAGTAATGATTGGTATCCAGCAGAGCAAACAGGCACAGAGAGCAGAAACTCGCTTTTGAGCATGTTAAATCTTGGGTTTCTATGAGAAGCATCCGAGTATGTGGATATGGGTTGAATGGAGCAGGGAGGGAAGAAGGGATGAAGAGAAGGGGAAGGGGAGAAGGAAGGAGAGGGAAGGAGTGGAAGGGAGGGAGGGAGAAAGGGAGGGGAAGGAAGGAGAGAGGGATGGAGAGAAGAGGAAGGAAAAAAGAAGGGGGAGGGAAGGAGGGAGGGAGAGAGGGAAGGAGAGGGAGGGAAGGAGGGAGGGAGAGGAAGGGAGGGAGGGAGAGAGGGATTATGAAAGAATGAGAAAGTAAGAATGTCTTTAAAGAACGCTGGCACCTGACTGACTTAGTTGCTGACCTTTACAACACACCTAACTCTGCCTCAGTTTCTGGCTGGCACAGTTTTTCAACAGTGTTTCTCCACTGTCAGTGGCTCTCCATGTTTAGGTCCAGCCCATGCAGTAGACACTCTCTCAAAGTTTGCCCTCAGAGAACTACTCCCTGGAGTAGTTCACACCCCTATTCTGTTACTTCTATTTCAATCCGCAAAAATGAACGTGTTTCTTTTGGTGGGCAATTCTTCACCAAGGAGACACTGGCCATAACGGGTAGTGTCCCTCACATCTGTCCACTGAGTGGAGAGATGCTCTGAGGGAAAGGGCGGAGCTTCTGGCAGAACGAGCCTGCACAGAGGAGGCAGCACCGTGGGATACATCCAGCTGCTCAATGTACATGGTCTACAAATGCTGTAAGAATGTATTTTCATTCTCAAGTACAGCTTCTCCCCAAGTCGGATTTTGAAAGTCAGCAATCAGCGTAACTTCACTTACTTATTTATGGCTTCTGGAGCTTGGAGACTTTCCTGGAGCTCAAGTTGGTATAAAAGCCTTGAGGGTGGATAGTGTTCGGGTAAAACTATTAACTTAAGATCCAAAAGCACATATTCAGGCTTGATGGAATGTCTGTATAATTTGGGGCAAGGCTTGGATTAACAGCTGAAAGATTTTTTTCCCCAACAACATCCAAAATATCCTTAAATATCAGGCTTAGTTTTTTCAAAACACAATATTGAATATTGCGTTATTAATATTCAATTGCATTATCAATATTAAAATGGCAACAGGAAGGTTGGGGGCTAGGAGTGTGGTTCAGCAGGCAGACTGCTGGCCTAGTGTACATGGGGCTCTGCGTCCAGCCCCGTACCACATTCCTCCCTCAGGAGATGGAGACAGGAGGGTTAGAAGCTCAAGGTTATCCTTGGCTACATAGTGAGATGAAAGCCAGTCTACGTGAGTCCCTGTCTCAAAACAACAACAACAAACCTACTGAAACAAACATAGTAAAAATGCTAAGGAGTCACATATCAGCAAACCACTGTGGAGTTTTATTCTGTTCCAGGTGTGTGTGTGTCCCTCTGGGTGAGTACACATCTGTGTATGTTGTAGGTATGTGTATGGGAGTATATGCAGATGTGGGTACATGTGTACAAAGAACAGAGGTCAACGCTGGGTATTTTTCTCCATGGCTGTTAAATTATTTGGGGGGGAGGGACAAGGTCCCTTACTCAACCCGAGACTCACTAATCCGGCTGGACCGGCTCTCTATCAATCCCTAGGGCCACCTCCTGTCTCTTCTGCCCAGGTCCTAGAGCATCAAACCCACACTGCTGGGCCCTTCTTCTTTGTGGACTGGGGATTACAGCTGAGGTCCTCGTGCCTATGCAGCTCCACCTTACTGACTGAACCCCAACTGCCTTCCAGGGAGCCCAGTTAGCTATGAACCCCACTGCCTTCCGGGGAGCCCAATTAGCTATCTTGGAGGAGACTAAGAGGAATTTTACTCACGCCTCGTTAAAAATCAGACAAATTCACAGCAGTGAGCACAGGATACGCAACAAGGACACTATCAGGAGCTGAAATCCCACGTCCATGATACACGACAGAACTTCTACCTGCAGTGTTTTCTTATCTTGCATATTCTTAGGGTAGCTTTTAAAATATAAATATAAATTCATCCTCTCCTGACTATGAGAAAAAAAATCCATCCTCATCAAACCACACTAAGGAGGAGAGAACCCGTGGTTCTTCCAGGCACATTTATGAGCCCACAGCTGCTCGACGGCAGGACTCGGGCTGCAAAAACTCAGTGGTTTTAGAATCAGCGTGAGTCTCAAACTGGCACACAGAGCTGTAAGGATGTTTCTCTTACGAAGTGGGAAGTGGTAACTATGTTTCTTCCTACATGTGTGCCTCCCTGATGTGAAGGGTGAGGCAGCTCTGCAAACAGCAGCATGGGACCAGGGCACGGCACACTAATGAAAAACAGAAATGCTGAGAGCAGGGCACAGCTGTGCCAGCGCTAATATAGTAATTTGCATAGTGACTTGGTCAAGGGTTGAATACATATACTTAGATGTATATTTTATAAATATGTATATTGTAAGTATAAAAGGAATAGCAAAAAAATAGGTAAGAGCTGTCTGAAAGGTGGCGGTGGGACGGCAGTGAAGGAAGAGACTCGGACCCTTCACTGTAACTGTTCACACTTTATAATTCAAATGTCATCATCTCAGCTACATGAAAACTAATGCTACATATTGTCATAGGTGAAGATAAGCACTGAGTGTACCTGTGTTTGTTCCCAGAGAAAAGGGGAGAAAAAAAATGAATGGGTCTCAGGAAAGTGGAAATTACATATACCCAGGATATGTTCATTCTCTTAGAATCACAATAATTAATAACAAATATTAATAATTATTAATGATGTGTGTTAATGATGTATACATGAGTGGCATAATAGTGTACAATTTTAAAATGTTGCTTAAATCACAGAACTTGTAATAGAGACTATCTCATGGAGTCTAGCACATACTCACCATGATTGCTAACACTAAAGCAAAGACATCATTGAACCCTAGGGCAGATGTGGACTACCTGGGCATGTTAATGAAAGATGACCAAACGATGTAACTACTTTGGAAAATGCTCTGTGAGTTTCTTATAAAACCACTGAGTATTACCTTAGGAGGCTGAGGTGTATCCGTGGATGTTAGCTTAAGAAAAATGAGCATATGTTCATGGAAAGACTTGTACAACATGTTCACAGCGCTTTTATTAATGAGGTAGAAAAAGCCCAGATGTCTACCAATAAAATACTATGTAAGCAGACTGGCATATCTGTACAATGAAATACTTCTCAGAAAAAAAAAAAAAGAAAGGCTGCTGATCCATGAAACTCACTGAGTCATGACAGAAAACACAGCGTTTCTATCCTCTGTAACCTTAGCCATAGAAGGCACTAGACGAGAAATTCAAATCTGTCATAGAAAATGTCAGAACAGTGGATATCAAAGAAGAGAGGTGTTGGGAAGGGTGAGAATGGCTGAGGGGCATGAGGGCCTTCTCTAGGGTAACCATGACAGTTTTGATTTTGGTAGGCACCGAGTTTACTCAGGTATACGGATTTGTTGAAATGTAACCAACGCTGCTAAGTCATGCATTTCTTTTGTTTTTGTTTTTGTTTTATAAAGGAAATTGTTTAATTGGGGGCTCCCTTACAATTTCAGAGGGTTAGTACATCATCATCATGGTGGACAGTAATCATGCATGGCTCTGTAGCAGTAGCTCACAGTTTACATTCTGATCTTCAGGCAGCAGGCAAGAGAGAGACACTGGACCTGGTGCAAGCTTTTGAAACCTCAAGGTCCACTCCCAGTGACACGCCTACTCCAGAAGGCTGTATCTCCTCCAACAGGGCCACATTTCCTAATCCTTTCTGAATAGTAGATCAACTGGGGACCAAGCATTCATATACATTATCCAATGGTGGGTATTTGTATTCAAATCACCACATTCTACTTGCTGTCCCCCATAGGAAGACATGCATCTCATAAGCATGAGATCTTGGTTTGATCAGCAGACCACAAAAGGATGTACATTCATAAACTAGTCCTGTCTCAGAGGCTGATAATGGACATTAGTTAATAATGTGAGGATGAGTGAAGTATATCAGACATTGACAATTCATGTTAAGATTCTTCCAAAAAAAAAATAAAAAAAATCAAAACATGACAGATAACAACCATTAGTAGTAGTTTACGATAACATGCAACTATTACATTTTTCTTTTCTTTCCTCCCTTCCATAAATTGTTGGAAATAGCCACGACACACTTTAATTAAGCTCCCTCTGTTGTACACAGCAGGATCTCTTCATCAGTACACACTGGCCTATTTTATCCTTCTTAAATATTTTGAATTTTTTTTAAAAAGAATTTTGATGGAGCTGGAGAGATGGCTCAGTGGTTAAGAGCACTAACTGCTCTTGCAGAGGACCAGGGTTCTAGTGCCAACATGCATAGCAACACACAACCATCTGTAACTTTATCACAGGAGATTAAAAACAACCTCTTCTGATCTCCTCGAGTACTCATACACAGACCAAACACTCATAAACGTAAAACAATTTTTAATGAAGTTTTAAAGCCTTGTATAGCACTGCTGAGCCTGAGACAGGAGAGATCATGATTGCTCAATGTGCTTCCTGAGCTGTGCACTGAGTATGGAACCCGTGGATTCTGGGGTTCTAAGGGCAGTCCCAGCCCTCCCCCGACCTACTCTCCTCAGTTCAGCCCATTCTCAAGAGAAAAGATGCTGCAGCATAGGAAGGCCATTGTATGCATGGGAACCATGGGCACCATCTTTCTTCCATCCCTCAGGTGAGGGCACTTCTCTCCTCCTCTCCTCCTCCCTTCCCTTGGAAAGGGAGTCCGTTCTCTCCTGCAAAGGATTCCCCTTCCTTAGATGTTGTTCCTTATAATATAGATCAGCCTCCTTCTAAGGATCCCCAGATCTGAGATTGAGGGGACTTGGAGCAGAGAGTGGGAACTCTAACTTGAAGCATAGCTAGTGGAATAGAATGGCTCAGGCTAAGGGGCTGTACTCCTGTGATCAGTCACATCACAGCCTCACTGAACTAAGACTTTCTCTGCTGTAGGCCTTCCCTCCCTTTGTGTTTGAGTAGCCATCACTGAGGACCTTTATAAAAGGAATGGTTGCTGTGAGGAACAGAATTCTGTCAGTCCAGATATCGTGATCAAGTACATCAGCAACCTAATGCTTGATCAATATTAACAGCAACTTATAACTACAGATTTTATCTCTGCTGTGTTTCTAACAATTTGTTTATGAGCATTCTAGAACAGTAACTATCAAAGCAGATGTGTTAAGATCAAGGACTTCTCCCAGCAGAACCCCTCCATGGCAGGGCCCTGAAATGGGCAGAAGGCCTCCGTGACAGCCGTGCTGTTTGTCACACCACCACATTCTCCCAGACAACACTTTCTGTGTGTACTTTTAAGGTAGATGAAAATGAAAATGAAGGCACAACATACCCAAATTTATGGGACACAATGAAAGAAGTGCTTAGAGGAAAACTCATAGCTCTGAGTGCCTCCAAAAAGAAACTAGTGAGAGCTTACACTAGCAGCTTGACAGCACACCTGAAAGCTCTAGAACATAAAGAAGTAAATACACCCAAGATGAGTAGACAGCAGGAAATAATCAAACTCAGGGCTGAAATCAACCACGAAGAAACAAAAAGAACTATACA
>JADRCD010222922.1:31275-55255 GCA_019843815.1 Montemys delectorum
CTCTCTCTCTCTCTCTCTCTCTCTCTCTCTCTCTCTTTCTTCCTTCCTTCCTTTTCTTTCTTTTTTTTCTTCCTTCTCTCCCTCCCTTTCTTTCTTTGAAAGAAAGAAAGAAGAAAAAAATACGACTTAGACCATCATGATTAGTATTCAGAGCATTACATAACACTGCTTATAAGATTCTGGCTTACAGATAAATTATTTGACTAGGTATTTTTGACATATACATTTAATCTACTTTCATGGAGTTTGAAATAATATATACTAAAAACCTGTCAAGACCATTTTGGAGTAGGCAGCAGATTACGGAATCTATTTACTCATTCTTACCTCGTTTGACGGAATGTCAGCAAAGGGTTTGATGACGGCAGCCAGTGGGATCTGAGCTTGCTTAGCCATGTCTGATGTGCACGGAAAGCAGTACGTGGTGCAGCGAATGTAGCGAGGGCTCGAGTGGCCTGAGTCATTCAAAGTCATATGGACAAATCATGGTTAGAAAAAATACCTGGTCTAAGATACTCAAACAAAAGTACATCTAAACAATTCATCTTTCTCTACACATTTTCCTTTGTTTCTAAAAAAGTGTAGTATTGTAAACTTCTGTGACCTACATTCCAGAGACATACACAAGACTACTGAACTTAACTAGAGATAGGAAAGAAATGTTTTATTACTGTTATTTTCCATAAGCTGGGCTTTAGTGTAGTTCAAATACAGACTCGAGAAGGTTTATGGAAGACACAAAACAAAGACATAGAGAGGAGAAAGACTACAGTTTTAGGTTCACAGTCATTTCTTTTTATTAAGCTTTATTTTTAGTTTTAGTTTTATTTATGGAAGTGTCTATCTGGTGGGGGGGTGGGGCTTGAGCACCTGTGCAGGTGCCCATGGAGGCCGGAGGAGGGCACTAGAGCAGGAGGAGCCAAGGTGACATGCTGCTGCAAGCTGCCTAACATGGGTGCTAGGAACTGAACTTGGGACCTGTGGCAGACCAGTCGGTGCCCTTAACTGCTGAGCCATCTTTCCAGGCCAACAATCACCTCTGCATTCCCACTTCTACTAAGACATTTGCCACGGGGGTGTAATTATCTATAGACCACTTCATACAATCAAGTGAGACTTTGTCAAATATAATTGCAATTTGTTTCATTTTTTTCTTAAGTTTGTAAATTGAATTTATATATTTAAATTCTACTTGTAATAGAAATGTTACTTTTTTAAATCATCATAATCACTTTCAAAATACATTAGATTTTCTGATCAAATATCTGTATTGTATGGCACACAGGAGAATTAAAATAACATCCACGAAGAATATTTAGTCATCAGAATAATTTAAGTTTTTTTTCTTCAAAAAGATAGCATCATTAATAAATTGTATTAGGAAAACTGGATGTCTACATGTAGAAGGATCCTGACCATCCTGGAGACAAATCAATTTCCAAGAAGAGCCCAGACCTGAAAAACCCTGACCTCTTAGGAGAGGAATTTGAGACTCGCCTCAGACACTGCCAACTTTTGGGTCCTCCTTGAGGGATGCTGGAGCCTTCTACTTTGATTAGATGATGAACATTGACACAGGATATAGGCTCAGGTAAGGAAGAGTAGAGAGTGTACAACAGGATTTAGGCTCAGGTAAGGAAGAGTAGGGAGTGCACAACAGGATATAGGCTCAGGTAAGGAAGAGTAGGGAGTGTACAACAGGATTTAGGCTCAGGTAAGGAAGAGTAAAGAGCGCACATCAGGATATAGGATCAGGTAAGAACTTTCCAAATAGAACTCCAGTCACCCAGGAAATAGGACCAATTATCAACAAGTGCGAGTTCATAAACTTAAAAAGCTTCTGTACAGCAAAGGAAACTGTTAATCAGCTGAAGAGAGAGCAGCCTACAGATTGGGGGAAATCTTGCCAGCTACACATCCAGCAGAGGATAACTGTCCATAATACACAAGAACTCAAACACTAGACACCAGGAAAACAAACAACCAAATTAAAAAGTGAGCTATGGAACTAAATAAATGTTTCTCAGAAGAAGAAAAATGACTGAGAAATATTTTTACAAGTATTCAGCATCGTTAGCCATCAGGAAAATGCAACTTGAAACTACTTAATTCAATCAGAATGGCTAAGATTTAAAAAAAAAGATACAACCACACATTCTGGTGAGGATGTGGGAGAAAGAGAACCGTTGGGCACTGTTGGTGGAAGTGCACGTTGGCACAGCTACTATGGAAATCAGTATGGCTGTTCCCTGGCCCGGCTATCCTATCTAGTAGATGATCTCTTACTACAGAGATGCATGCTCATCCACATTCATAGCTACTCTATTCACGATAGCCAGGACATGGAAACCGATCAAATGTTATCAACTGATCAACAGATAATAAAAATATGTTATCTATACACAATAGAATTTTTCAGTCAGCCATAATAAATTATTATAAGATCTGTAAATAAATGTATATAACTGGAAAATATAATGAGCTATCCGAAGTAACCCAGATCCATGAAGATAAACATCATATGTTCTCTCTCATATATGGATCTCAGTGTCAAATCTTTAGATTGCTTGCTCAACTTGGGGTACCCGTTAGACTTTAGGGAACTAGAAAGCAACCACTGGTGGGGAAAGGTAATATCCTGGTTAATGTTTTGGTCTCCATCACATTGCCTGTAGGTAAGGCTGCAGGGCATTTTTTCTTGATGTAACTGAGGTGGAAGAGACCAGTTCACTGGATCACTGGATGTAGTGCCATCCCTGGCAGGTCATCCTGGGTGGTTATAATGAAGCAGGCTGAACAAGCCATGTGGCGTAAGCCAGTTCTCTGCAGTCTCTGCTTCACTTCCTGCCTCCAGGTTCCTACTCTGCTTGAGTTCCTGCTTTGAAGCCCCCCAGTGATGGACTGTGATGTGGATATGTAAGCCAGCTAAACCCTTTCATTCCCCGATTGGTTTTGGCCATGGACTTTATCATAGCAATAGCAAGCAGACTGAGATAGTGAAGAAAGACCTCAAGGGATGGGGGCGGCAAAGCACAGGTGATGTGAAAAGAAAGGGGGATGATGGGGAGGGAAGTTTAAGCAGGCAAGAGAATGAGGCTGAAGAAATTAACACTACGGATTTTGGGGAAATAATATTGAAAACCTCCTATTTTACAAAGTTCACATTTTTTCATATGAAATAATTTAATTGTGTAAATACCCTACATGGATAATGTTCCTCCCAAAGCCATGGGTTGACAAATAGAAAATCCAGTGCCTATTTTCATTGCCCTTGGTTCCCACCGTAACTTGATGATAAGATCCTTCTATTGGATACACTACATAGTTTGCTTACCAATACGGAGAAATCAAGATGGTACTAACTAGGAAGTTTCCTCCCTACTGGCTAGCTTTCGTGGTACCGAAAAGTACTCTTCAGGGTGATTTGGGGGAATGTTATCAACAGTCTTACCCAACTGTGGATCCACTGAGCCACTGTGACAAATGGCATGGCAAGAATGTTATAGAGACAACCAACTGCCCTCTTCTTACACTCAAGGCCTAATACACAGGAGGAAATGCATGCCTGGCACTGTGTCTATGGTCAAGAACTCATGTTAGGGATCTCACCGGCCTGGGATTAAGCCTATGACTATCATCTTGCCAAATGCCCTCTGAATTTAGATCTCTATTCTCATAAATTAGTGCAGCTCTTAGACCTCATCAGTCAAGTTTCTTTGTGCAACAGATGGCAGTCAACACAGAGACTCACCACTGTGCAAATGCAGAGAATTAGTGACTGCATTGCTCAGCCGCAGACAGAACAACTGTTCACACCTGTGCCCCCAACCCAAGGCTCAGGAGACACTGCAGAAGAGGGGGCAGAAAAACTGTACAAGTCACAATTTGGTTGTGAGGATCTAAGTGTCACAGTGGTTTTCTGGCCATGACAGAACCACTGCACCATGGGACTTACAGTAGTGGTGGTTGCTTGTACGTGACCTGTACACCATCAGACATCTCAACTGCCTGTACATGACCTGCACACGATCAACGTTCCAGCATGGGGAACTAAGGCCCCACCCTTAACTGAGGGTCTATTGACAGTTGATGGCCTGTAGGGGAGAGAGAGTCAGTTTTCTTTAAGGCTGTGGCTCTGGCAGGTCTACCACACTCCAGTGAATGCCCCTCTTCCCATAAGGGCAGCTCGAATTGTATTAGATCATTTGGGGGAGGGGAACAGGAATTTGGGAAAGATGCAAAGGTGTGACTCGATCTGAGAAGTAGGTGAATATGATCAAAATGCATTGTCTGCATACATGAGCTGTTCAAAGGATTCATAAAAATAAAACGTTTATTGACTATCCACTATGTAGCCACCGTCCTAAGCTTTAAATTTTCTTCACTGGTACTGGGGATAGCACCTAGGGCCTGACATGCTAGGTAAGCACTCTGCAGCTGAGCTATATACACCCCTAGCCTTCTTAGTTGTATTTTGAGATTGTGTTACTAAAATGCCGGGGCTGGCCTTGAATTTAGGCCAGATAAGCCTTGAACTTGAAATCCTTTTGCTTCATCCTCTTGGGGAATGTTGAAGGCCTTAACTATCAGCTGAAGTACTAATCTAAAACATTTAGACTTATAGCCTACTAGGACCTGAGAATATAATCAATGTTTGTTGATTATCCACTTCATTTTAGGCACCGCCCTAGGTTTTTCTGTAGACTGTAGAGTTTATATTTTTTGAAGGGGTCATGGATAAGAGAAACAAAAAGAATAAGTCTATTATGTGGGTCATGATGAACACTATGAAAAAGCAGCCTCTTTGGTTATGGAGTACCAGAGAGTAGGTAGCTGATTGAAATTTTAAATATTTGCAGGGTCAACCTCAATGTAAAGGTAACATTTGATGAGACACACAGGAGACAAGGAGCTCACTCAGGGACACTTACACAGGAAGCCTAGCAGAGGAGGAACAGGAACTATTTACATAGGAGTGCCGAGGCTGTGTTCAGAGAAGGTACTGGGTCAGATCATGTAAACTCTTAAAGCTCATTAAGTCCTTGAGGTTTTACAAATAAAATGGAACATCACTGCTGGGGTTGGATAGAGGAGTGTCATGACCTAGTTTGGGTCTCCCTGGCTCTCATGTGGAGAACCAGAGTCAGGAAAGGCCAGGAGGAGGCTGCTGCGGGGGCCAACTGAGAAACAGCAGTGTGTCTGACAAGCCCCATAGAGAGAGAGCACAGAGTGATAGATTCTGGGCACACGTTGATGTAATAACATAGCTGTTCACAGGAACGATGCATGTGCTGTGCAGATGTGAGTCTGAGGAGTGAGAAGAATGTGAAACCACTATCCCTGAGAACTGAAAGTTTGCAAAGAACAGGAAAGGAACCAGTTTTCAAGGGTTGTACGGGTGGAGATCATAATTGGGTTAGAACATGTTCAGTTTGGGAAATGTATGAGGCAGTCTGTCATACAGCAAGCCTGAGAGGATGGTTAGAGGTCATACAGCAAGTCTGAGTAGACAACTGTTAGATGGGAGTTGAGTCCCAGCTAGCTATGAACCTTCGGGAGCTTTGAGCAGAGATGGTATATGGAAGCAGGCTAAGCCACAGCAGCAATGACTGTGGCCAAACAAAGATGGACAAGGACTCACTAAGCCCAGGGGCCTCTAACATAAAGCACCAGAGGAAGCTGAGAAAGCATCCCAAGAGTGAGTGAGGTTGAGGATGGCTGAAGGCATCTGTTCCCAAGCTTGACAACCTCAGTTCAGAGCCCAGGACCTAGAGAACAGAAGGTATTCCTACAACTGTCCTCTGACCTACACATGTGCTCTATGGCATACACACACATACACACACAAACACACATACACATGTATACACATGCATGCACACATATACATACACATATACACACATGCGCACATGTATAGATACACACATGCAAAAATACATGAACATACATGCATATATACACATACATGTATATACATGCACACACACATATACACACAAAGAAGGAAGGAAGGAAGAAAGGGTAAATAAAACAAAAACATTTTAAAAGGACTAGAGAAGCCAGGACTCTAGTTGTGAAATGAGGGAGATCCACCAAGAACTAAAATGTTAGGAAAATTGTTGAAAACAGTATCCTCATGCTACAGCAGTGTAGAGCTTAGCCCTTCTGTTCCACTCATGATACCCAGCGTGGCACATAAAGTCAGCCCTAGTAAGGGACTGACTACCTTAGACTATAAATCACAGTTTGAATTAAAATAAAAACAGATACATTGTATTGTACACCACTTGAAGTTCTCTGGATTACTATAACAGAGAATATAATTCTACTGACAGCACCTTTGGGGTTCTTAACTGGTCTATTCTCTCTATAATTGTATTGATGACTGGATCAGGGTATTTGGGTTTTTTTTTTTTAAGACAGTAAGACATTTTAAATATCTCTCCCCTCCCCCCAAAAAAATGTGACTGAAAATAAATACCTTGGTCTTGAATCACACACTCGGTGGTGACCAGTGGAGGTACCTGGCCCCTGGTGTTGGTCGCATAGACTTGTCCGCCTCTGGTGGCCCTGTCACTCTCGATCACTTGAATCTGACGAACAAGATGTTAAGAGGGAATTAAACTCAGTAACAACTCTTCCTGAGCGCAGTTAAAAGGGACAGTGGCTTGTTCCTGTTCTCGCGTCCTCCTCCCTCTTGAGAGTAAGAAGAAAAAAGAAAGGGGGAGGGGAGATGGAGAGAAAGGGGAAGAGAGAGGGATTCTTTAAGAATCCTTTCATTTTCCCTCAGACAAATCAATCTAGCACGTCTTCAGTCTTATCTTCATTTACTTTCACAATTTTAAACCAAAATTTATCAAATATCCAAATTCTATTCTGTAATACTCTTAGCTGAGACCCTGACCTTCCAGAGATCCTTATTTTATGATGTTTTATCTTATTTATTATAACCATGGATGAGCACTTGAAAAATACTTTTGAAAGAATAGAAACTTGAGACTTTAATTTTAAAGAAAATACTTTTTGCAATCAAAAGAAAATTCTAAAAAGCATCAAATAGAGAAGAAATTATATATAATACCTGAGCTAAAGCTGCCTGCCTTGTACTCAGAATCTATCTTATTCCTCAGCTTGCCTTTCACATCCCCCGCCCCACCTGTGCAGGGAATCTGTGGAGTGTGGGTGCCTATTATTTAGAAATCCTCAGGAGCAAAGGTTCCCAATGCTACCATCTAACATAAAAACATTTGTTTCTCTACTAATAACATTTGCTGATGAAGACTAGAACAGATTTCTTTTTAATTTTTGTTTCTTTTTTATTGTAACTGTCCAGGGTAAAAATAAAAAAAAAAAAAAGTGAGAGTAAAATTGAGTAGAATGGATGTAGGGAACCAAAAGTAACTCTGGGAACTATTGTCCTCCATTTCTCCTTCCCACTCCAGATTCTCACTTTCTAGAGAAAAGAGGTGGTGGTGGGGAAACAACAACAGAGATAAACCCAAAGATGAGCAGAAGAAGGCGGTCATAGAGAGCGTCAAGGTTGGAATAAAAATTAAAAGATACACAGTTTCCCATCTTTAATATAAATGCTGACTTTGAAGCAACACCAAAGTGTTCTCTTCTGCTCCAGTCTCAACCAGCGCAGATGGTGCTGGCATCGTGAGTTCCAAGAATACTGGCAACCAACTAAGCCTGAATCTAAACCTGTACCTGTCTGCCGTCTGGCTTTCTCAGAGTTTGCATAGTGACAAACGCAAAGATATAGGAAGTGTTCCAGACATCACTGCCACAGCAAGACACAGACAAGATGCTATCATGAAGAAGAAGTGTGCAGACACATCAAAACACTGTAATTATTCTGTATTTAACCACAAGCTATTGGGTTACTCAAAAGAAGAGTAACTTTTACATTATTAAATGTTAGCATTTAGCATAATCATCCCAACCAACAAAGTCTAAGGTGAACACTGTCATGATACGGTCGTGTGCCTGGAACACTGAACCTATAGTCACTAATCAGCAGACCATATTCCCAAAAGCCTTATTTTATTTCAAACTATCCATTTATGACTGGCAAAGCCCTGTCCCCAAAGAAATGATGTTATAAATAGTCATTATTAATTAAATCCACATCTCCTCCAAATAAGACACAGAAAAGTGCAAGACATATCAAATCTTTCTAGCCATTTTTTTTTTTTTTGAGACAGGGTTTCTCTGTGTAGCCCTCGCTGTCCTGGAACTCACTCTGTAGACCAGACTGGCCTCGAATTCAGAAATCCGCCTGCCTCTGCCTCCCAAGTGCTGGGATTAAAGGTGTGCGCCACCATGCCCAGCCGTTCTAGCCATTGTTAAAAGTAGCTTTGATGCACCCCAAATGCACACTCTTGAAAAACAGCCTCGGAACTGAGACAATAAGCAAAAAACTCCAACAGTGACTGACCAGGCTGTGACCTGCACGTGTGGGCTGAGATGTACCACGGTGACATGCGACGATGTCAAAGCGCCCTCAGAAGACACAGATCTCTCTCCCCCTCAGATGTGCCACGGGCATCATTCCCAGGAGTGTTGTGGAACCACCAAACATAACCAGGAGAGAATACAAAGGAAGTGTTGTTCTTGGGAGAAACGTATCAGAAGAAGAAGCAACTTAAGGTGCTAGCCAGTTAGCGCTACTGCTCCAGGTAGACCTGTTTGAATCGTGCATGGTGAAAGGAAAAAGGGGAAGGGCACTACCTCTGAACAATCCTCCTGCGATGCAGAAGAGAGTGTGGGAGACCTTTAGTAATGCAGTTTCCACCACGCCATAATGCGGCCAAGACCACCAGTCAAAGGTCAACTGTATTTGGTGCCTCACTCGGGACTGCAGAATGGAATCTTTCTTTCCACAAGAAAGAGTTTATTTCATTAACAAAATGTGTTGATATCATCATAGGAAAAGAAGCAGGCTCCATCTGGCACCATGTTATTTCTTCAAGGTAAGAAGCATGGGGCTGATTTGCATGTAAACACTTGAGAGGTTCGTGATGAACCACAGCACCTGCTTCTTCTCATTACTATTCGCCCCCATTCACTGAGCATGAGCAGCAGGTTGTGTTGGGGTCCTAGAGACAGCAGTGGACAAACTAGACAGTGTTCAAGTCTAGAAGAACTGTGGCAGATAAATAGCTGTACAAATAATGAGCCTTCTTCCAGGCAGTTAGATGTTGTGGACATGAAGAGACATGATACTCCAGCCCCAGGATCACTCCAGGGATACTGAGTGGGTAGTAAAGACATGGGGGGAGGGGGAAGGACCACATGAGTTGGGTCTTGCATATGCCTAGGAAAGGAGCATGTATACAGGCAATAGAATGTCAGGAGTCAAGCTGAGGCCCATACGAGCTAGCCCAACTAAAACAGAGGCACAGGGCAAGGAGAGACCACATCAGAGGCATCTAGTATTTGTGTGCACACGTTGCGAGGGGAGCTGGAGTCAGGAGTGGCCAAAAAATGAAGCATTGTATGAGAAATCATAAGAGTGTTGACTATTAGCTATAAAAGAGTGCTGGCAAGCTTTGGGTCTGCTCTGACTTAAATTGGGTGGATAGCCTGGGCACAGCGACTTCAAGGCTAGTCAGGAGGTTCTCAGAGTCTCAGGCAGCTGGAGGGTGGAGGCTTGCACCAGGGAGAGCTGATGAACAGAGCTAGGATTAATCATAGGACTAACAGAAGGCATAAGAGAGTTTATGATGGGCCTGAGTCTTTTCATGTAAGCAGCTGGCAGACAGGCTGGGTCTAGGTTTCAGGGAAAAGGTCTTACGAAGATCCACGGTTTTGCTGGAAGCCCCAAGAATGAGAGCACCTTAAGTAACAGTCCCTCATCAGTGTGCCCACCATTCACAGTTTAAATGGAGCCCAAGAACAAGAATTCTGAAAATGATCTCAGTTGATGTCAGCTGCCTGTTCTTGGGGATGAATAAAGTTGACTAAATGTCCATGAAGAATAGAGACTAAGTGTCCACAAAGAAAAGGTCATTCCAAAGATCAAGCCTTGGAGCACCCTAATACTAAGTGGGGAGCAGCATCAGACAATAACAAGAACCCACACCCTCACACATACATCTATACACATATACACACATACAATCAAACAAATCACACATGTGCACACATATATATGCAAAACTACACACATACACAGACGGTCCTACACATATATACAAACACATACACAAACATATACTTATACCCACACGTAAAAACATATACATACAGGTACTTATATATACAAACACACATACATACATGTATATATGTACCATATGCATACACACATACATACAACTCTCTACACACACAAATCCACACAAAAAGCACACGTGTATATACAAACACACATAGACACAGTCATGCACACACAAACACCTGTATACAGCACATACAAACACACGCACATGCACATATAGAGACATATACATTCACAAACACACCCAGGCACACTCACATACAACACACAAATACAAAGGCACAAACACAAAAGGTACATGAAAATTCACCTGCAAACACAAACACATGGGTAAGAGATGAAGGAATGTTAAGTCAAAGTATAAGGTGTGAAAGACCTGGTGGAGAGAGCAGTTGCTTTGGTTTCAAAGGGAATAAGCTACAAAGGTGGGAGACGGTAGATGGAAATACAGCACTCTCAGGGCTAAGTCTGAACACTGATAGTATTTGGTGGTCACAGGACCTGTGGTTAGATCTGGAAAAGGTTAAGGGAAGGTGGAAACCTGGGAGGCCAGGGAACTGGGAAGTTTACCTACAAGGATATTAGAGGTGCCTGAGACTGTAACAGGAATAGACCTGGTGAGACTGAGAGCTGGGGGAGGTTATCTGAAATCACATTCAAAATAAGCTCAGGTAAACAAATTTCTAACACTAATAATCCAACAATTGTGTTTTAGTTAAAGACAATTTGTCACTGGCATAAGCCCCTTAACGGAATAGAGGGGTTATCTGGCTGTGGCAGAGCACTCAGTCCACGGCTGCTTGGCCCCATTTCGTCTGGGCAGAGCCACCTGGTGGAGGAGCAGGCAGTACATATGTGGCATTTTTGTGTTTGTGTCTATACACCTCACTGAAGACAGCAAGCAGAGGGCACAACGGGGAGGGGCCATGTATTACGTCCTCTTCTGTTACTGTGATAAACACCCTGGGCAAGGCGATTTACAGAACTAAGAGTTTATTTAGGCTTGTGGTTCCAGGTGGTTAGAGTCCAGAAGCAAGTCCGCAGCAAGAATATTGTGGCCGAATGTGGCAGGCATCACGTTAGGTGGAGGAAACTGAAAGCTCACATCTTGAAGAGAGCAAACCGGCAGTAGGAAAAGGACTTCAGCTGGCTAAACCGACTCCCCACGATATACTTCCCTCAATAAGGCCACACCTTCTAAGCCTCCACAAACAGTGCCATCAGCTGGGGACCAAGTACTCAGATAATCCTCTAGGGGATATTGTCCTTCAAACCAACATAGGCTAGAAACAAAAATACCCTCAAAGACTGACTTTCTCCGGGTAGGTCATACCTCCTAAAGTTTGCAGAGCCTTCCAAAACAGCACCTGACTGGGAACAAAGCATCGGTGGGAAGCTTTCATATTCAAGCCATAAACACAGTCACAAAAGGTACCAAGAGCTGCTAAAGTTGAGTTTTCAATGTATTATAGTTTGTTATAAACATTCGATACTTTATCACAAATCTTCAAGTTTATGGAATTATAAAAACAGCCAACATTCTTCATCCTTCTCTGCATTTGTCCCCCTTTCAAGGTGGTTTACAGTTTTCCTGATCAGGAGAAGGCCAAGGCCTCTCTCTTAGCCCTCAGAATGCTCTGGACCGGAGGATGCCTCCACCAGAAGTTCAGGTGAGACCAGAAGCCTCTTCCTGTGGCCAGTGTCCCAGACCCTCTACAGGCAGGCCCTGGAGGACTCAGTGCTAACAAATGCAAGCGCTTCCCTGTGGGAGACAGAGGACACTTACAGGGCTGGGGATGGAGTCAGGATCCAGCTTCCTCTGGAGCTGAGGTGCCGGCCCAGCCATCTGTGCAGGACCTGCAGGGAAGCCTCCTGGATAAGATAGCTGTGCGCCTCCCATCTGCGGTCCATAGTTGGTCGCTTGAAAAAAAAAAAAAAGAAGAAGAAATGACAGTCTCCAGATACAGGTGTAAGAGTCACTGAAAATATCACACTACTGAAGCAAGCCCGCCACCAAGCTCGTCTTGTTAAATAAAGCAGGAAGCTAAGAGGGAGTTCCTACACTCCCTGTTTAACTTGCCCTTCTGATGCTATCCAGAGACTACTGTCCCTTCACAGTTGACACAGAAACAAATCTGACTTCCTCTCAGGACACCCCCAGGGGACCCCTGCCTCTTTGGCCTCACCCTGTCCGTCTTACCTTGCTGTGGAGGGTAGCCAGCACCCAGGGTCTGGCCTGGAGGTGGGGGCTGGTACTGGGCGTTCAGAGGAGCAGGTGCATGAAGTCCATCTTGCCTGTGAGTTGGTGGAGCCATAGGAGAGGCACCAGGGCCATTCAGGGCGGTGGGGGGTGGAGGCGGAACCTGAGGCCCTGGCTGCAGAATAGATGGCTGTGCGGGTTGTGGAGGTCCCTGGAAGGCACTTGCTGACTGGGGGCCAGGTGGACCTTGGCTCTGGGGAGTCACACCCACACCTGTGGAAGATTGAAGACCATGCATGGCTCAGAGCCACATTTGTCAGAACTCTGATGCCTACAAAGCATATGGCAGAGACATTTATTGTCCATACACAAATCAAGAGGGCATGTTTGTGAATTATATATTATTTATGTATATATGGAGGCCACAAATTAAAATTATCCCACAGAAAGTGATACAAGTATTACTTGGAGCCACCTTTTTTTCCCAAATAGAATGTTTTAGAAAAGCACAAAAGCAACACTTCAGTTTTAGGAAGGAATTTCTGTTTTAAAAAGATTTAGTATTTGTGTATGCACATGTGCTTCTGTGTGTGTGTGTGTGTGTGTGTGTGTGTGTGTGTGTGTGTGTATGTGTACGCATGCTCGCACTGAATGAACATCAGAAGAAGTAGCTAAAATTATAGGCTGTTGTGAACAGTCATGTGGGTTCTGGGAACAGAACTTGGGTTCGCTGGAAGAGCAGAAAGTGCTCTTAACCCCTGAGCCCTCTCTCCAGCCCCAGTGAGAGACTTCTTAACAACACACATTTTAACCCAAACACATTAACTTTACTTGATCCACTAATTTAAAAAACATCTATATTTCCTATAAAATCTTGAACATAAAAGAAAAAATTTGTATAGAACAAGTATCATTCAGATAATTTACACCATCAATGAAGTATTTGCATTTGAGTCTGGCTTGACCAAAGTTGTTCAGAAGCAGACAGATGTGACGAGGGAGAAGGTTTGAGCCCCTGGCAGGCTCTCCATTTACACTGGAAGCCCAGATGGTTTCCTGGCCCAGCCTTTGGTGAAACTTAGTGGCTTCCTAAGTCGTCCATTTGGAAACCAGTAAAAAGATCAGAAATATTCCCCGTGGTAGTTATCAGTGCTTCTGATCAACTAGGCTTGAGCAGTAAGCGAGTATTGCTGGCTACTTTAATGTCAACTTGACACAGCTAGAGTCCTTTTAGAAGATAGAATCTCAGCTGAGAAAATTTCCCCCACCAGCCTGGCCTGTGGTACATTTTCTTGATGATTGATGTAGAAAGGCCCGGCTCACAGTGGCTGGTGTCACTCCTACCCGAATTCTGTCAGAAATTAGGCCAAGCAAACTATGAGGAGCAAAACAGTACAGCAGCACGCGTCCATGGTCTCTGCATCAGTCTCTGTCTCCCGGCTCAAGTTCCTGCTCCGACTTCCCTGGATGGTTGACTACAAGCTGTTAGACAAAATAAGCCCTTTCCTCCTTAAGTTGGTTTTGGTCATGGTGTTTTATTACAGCAACAAAACTCCAACTAAGGCATCAACTGGAAGCAGGTGGTAGGGTACGGCTGTCACAGACCTGATCGTGTGCGTTTTTTTGGATTGTCATAGCATTTGAACTTTGGGTTGAGAAGGCCTTTGAGTCTCAGAGATCAATGAGCTGTTCAGTTGGAATTTAGAAGATAATGCTGTGAGCAGCGCAGACGATTGAGGCCCGAAATGGAAGTTCCAGAGAAAAGCAAAGATTCTACTGGGGCCATTTGTGGGCCCATTTCTCATGCCAAGAATCTGTGGTATCAGCTGGAGCTGAAGAACCGGTTGTAATTAACAAGAGGTTAGAACCATTGAACTAAAGGAGGAAATGTTTGCTTTGCTGGGGAAAAAAAAATGGAAGGCGGCCAGCTGGGGCCATAGAATCTGCTGTGATTAAGAAGAGACCCGCCTCACTGAGGCAGAATCTTCTGGGAAGTGTTTCCTGGGAGTCGGCACACAGACTGTGGTCCAGAGAAAACCAAGGCTGTATCCTGGGCTGGCAGCCAAACTTGCTATGTCAGAGTTTCCCAGGTGATAGTGGTTTTGAAGGCAGGACGGGGTCATGGAGAGCAACTGAGGTTTGGCACAATGACTGACCAGGACAGGACATTGACCAAGGTGCAACCTCTATTGAAGCTGAAGGCCCAGGACTGAAGGGGCCATGGAGAAAAGCTGAGGTCCAGCACCCTGTGACAGGGCAGAGTCCCTGAAGAGAGCCTGGGAGAGGCTATTTGTGAAAACACAGCCCAGCTGCAGCAGAACTCAGCATTCTGGAGATGCTAGCAATGTGGTCCTCTGCCTCAGTTCCTGCCTCCAGGCTTTTGCCCTGAATTCCTAGCCTGACTTCCCTCAGTTGCTTGGAAGCATAAGCTGAAATGAACCCTCTCTTCCCGATGTTGCTTTTGATCATAAGGTCTTATCACAGCAATAAAAAAATAACTGAGAGAGAGAGAGGGAGAGAGGGAGAGAGGGAGAGAGGTAGAGAGGGAGAGAGGGAGAGAGGGAGAGAGAGAGAGAGAGGGAGAGAGGTAGAGAGGGAGAGAGGGAGAGAGGGAGAGAGGGAAAGAGACTACATCCCTGAAAGCAGTGGTTCTCAACCTTCCTAATGCTGCAACCCTTTAGTAGTTCCTCATATTGTGGTAAATCCCAAACATAAAATTATTTTGTTGTTACTTCCTAACTGCAATTTTGCTACTGTTATGAATTATAATGTAATTCATAATGTAATGTAATGTAATGTAAACATCTGATATGTAGATGGTCTTAGGCCACCACCCCCAAGGGGGTCCCGACCCACAGGTTGAGAACCATCGTCTTAACATGTACCATGGAGCCATCCTGCTACTAGAGTGGGCATTTGTGCTCTCTCCTCTTTTCTGGTTTGTGGCACCTGAGATCTGGATTCTTCCAATGACCTAAACACAGAATTAAAACTCTCCGTGAAACAATAAGCATTTTGTTTTTAATTTGGAGGTCTCATATTAATACAATCTTAAAACTATCCTCACCATTCCTCAGATAACTACTCTCTTTCATGCTTACTTGTGACGTTAGCATTTGTTGTTGTTTATTGTTCCAGCAATGAATGCACAGTGTTCTGAGGGGTCCTCAATTATACTGAAATAGTGGCAACAGGCTCAGGAGAAACCTAGCCAGAGCCAGACGTCGTCATCAATGGTTTATATAGGAGCAAGCATTTTAACACATCATGCCAGAGTTATGTCTGCCTTAAAAAAGAAATGATGAGGTGGGAGGGTAGCTCAGTGGTCAGTGGTAGCCTAGCATGTCTGGGGTTCTGGGTTCACCCCTAGCAGCACAGAAAACACCAAACTGGCACCATGAAGGGACAGTGACAAGTCGCTTACCATAGCTGTTGATCTGCATGGAGCTGAACTGACTACCCAGCTGGGTGACAGAGGAAGTGGACCCAGGACCTGGGTAAGATGACTGTGGCAGGGGCTGGCCTGACGCATAAGAGGGTGCCGTACTATTGACAGGTTGGAGTCCTGGAAATCTAAGAGACAAACGGTATTAGGAATATCAGGGAGTAGCTTAAGCAAACGACACACACAACAGTGAATATATTCTAAAACAAACAAGACTTCCGTGTGGTAAGAAAAATGACTGCTATTGGGCATCACGTATGGAATCTTGATATGAGCTCAAAATAACCCAAGCGGCAGCACCTACATTTCCACTCACGTTTCCTGTGGCAAGGTAGAGAAAAATTTCTAACATGAACACAAAGCCACCTTTGGAAGTCAGTATGGAAAGATGAGGCCACGGCCACTTCACATACACTAAACCTGATCAACAGGAGAAAACAAGAACAACAGTGACAATAACCAAGGTCCCTTGGTTTACAGTTGCACCTTTGTGATCATTCAGACCCAGTTTTTAAACAAAATGTGGCTTATCTTATATCCTCAATTCAGCAGGGCACTCCATACACAATGGTGGCTGCCATTACTTGGCAACATTGCAGTTAAGTTTGGAGTTGTTTTTGTTTTGGTTTGATTTGGTTTGGTTTGGTTTTTTGTTTTGTTTTATTTTCTAAAAAATTTCATCCCCCTTTATCTTTGATGTAGTTTAAAAACTATGTCTGCCATGTGTCCTTGTCCCTATTGGGATCTAAAAACTGGCTCCCTCGGAATAGTGGCCCCATCCTGGTGATACAACACTGGCAGCTAATGAATACATGGGAGTCATGACTCTGTTCTTACTAACATTGAATTATGAGTAAAACTTGGTTTCCCAGACCGCATGGCCTGATTTCAATGTCTTTATTAGCAACCAGAGCCCATTCTTTCTGTTACTGTGTCTTGACTTCCATCCCTCATGGAGAGGCTAGGAGCCATTTGAGAGAGGTGGTGGCTAAGGAGAAGTTCACAGCTCATTTCTACCATGGGGGCTTGGGAAGAGGTGGGGGCAGCCTCTTCTGGTCTCAGGGGCCCACTTGATGCAACAGTATACTCCCTAGTCTTGTTATTTTCCAAACTGAATAATTATTTTAAACAAAGACACCAAAAACTTCTCAAGCCATCACTTCAAGTTCGTGCTGGGAATTATTTTAGAATAGTGTTGCACACTTGGTCCTGAGTAACGGAAGGGCAGGCGGCTCATCCCACGAGCCTCACAAGACAAGCATGTCTACGGCAGATAATTTGTTAAAGCGGAGCTGATAATGTTTTAATCCCTAAGAGAAAATGCCTCTATGCCAAAAATTTTAGAAGAACGAACATAATTAGATTAAGTACACTTCAATTTCAGAGATTTTTTTTTTTGAAAAGAGAATGAATAAAGATGGAGGACTACAAAGGTAATCACAATTTGTATTTCTCTCTCTCTCTCTCTCTCTCTCTCTCTCTCTCTCTCTCTCTCTCTCTCTCTCTCTCTCTCTCTGTGTGTGTGTGTGTGTGTGTGTGTGTGTGTGTATACACATCACAATGCAGGGTTAGAGATCAAAGGACAATCTGCAGGAGTCTTTGCTTGCACCATGTGGGTCTTTGGAATCAAGCCTAAGCCTAGGGTGTATTGTTTGGTGGAATCTGCCTGTAAGCACGGAGCCCTCTTGGCCCAAGAGTTAGCTTTGCTAGCTTTGGAGAGTAAGTTTTCTTCCTGTCTCTCTTTACTCCAGGGTACAGGCTGTGAACCATGCCAGTTGAAATGTGACTCCTGTCTTGGGTTGACAAATGATTTCAACAATTGCCCAAAGATGTGACTGGTAAATTCGCTGCTGCATCAAAAGAAACATTTTGTCTTTGCTTTGTCAAAAAATGACACTTCATTCCCTAAGGCTCCTGGGGAATTGACACAGGGAGTAACTCTGTAGATAACTGAAGTGCATTACCGAGTTTGGGCATGATACATAATCCTGGGACGGCAGCAGTTAAACCGGGAAAGTGCATTTAACTGTCTGAGACCCAAAAATAATTTACAGAAGTGTTTGACAAAAGATAATATTTTTTAAAATATAAAATTCCCTGGCTCACTTTTGTTTCTTTGTAGCCATTTCAGTTAGAACAGTGACATAAATAGTCTCTGGTTTTGTTTTGTTCTGTTAACTTTTAACAAAGGCTAAAGATTTGGGGCTGGACAGATTGCTGGTTAAGAACCAGTGCTGCCATGGGCACAGGGGAAATTTTCCTGAACAGAACACCAATAGCTTATGTTCTAAGATCAAGAATTGACAAATGGGACCTCATAAAATTACAAAGCCTCTGTAAGGCAAAGGACACTGTCAATAGGACAAAATGGCAACCAACAAATTGGGGAAAGATCTTTACCAATCCTATATCTGATAGAGGGCTAATATCCAATATATACAAAGAACTCAAGAAGTTAGACTCCAGAGAACCAAATAACCTTATTAAAAATGGGGTACAGTGCCAAACAAAGAATTCTCAACTGAGGAATACCAAATGGCTGAGAAGTACCTAAAGAAATGTTCAACATCCTTAGTTATCAGGGAAATGTAAATCAAAACAACCTTGAGATTCCACCTCACACCAGTCAGAATGGCTAAGATCAAAAACTCAGGTGACAGCAGAGGCTGGCAAGATTGTGGAGAAAGAGGAACACTCCTTCATTGCTGATGGGATTGCAAGCTGGTACAACCACTCTGGAAATCAGTTTGGTGGTTCCTGCGGAAATTGGACATAGTACTACCAGAGGACCCAGCTATACCACTGTTGGGCATATACCCAGAAGATGCTCCAACATGTAATAAGGACACATGCTCCACTATGTTCATAGCAGCCTTATTTATAATAGCCAGAATCTGAAAACAACTCAGATGTCCCTCAACAGAGGAATGGATACAGAAAATGTGGTACATTTACACAATGGAGTAGTACTCAGCTATTAAAAACAATGAATTTATGAAATTCTTAGAGAAATGGATGGATTTGAAGAATATCATCCTGAGTAAGGTAACCCAATCACAAAAGAACCAACATGGTATGCACTCTCTGATAAGTGGATATTAGCCCAGAAGATCGGAATTCACAAATCACAAGAAACTCAAGAAGAAGGAAGACCAAAGTGTGGATACTTTGTTCCCTCTTAGAAGGGGGAACAAAATACCCATGGAAGGAGTTGGAGAGACAAACTATGGAGCAGAGACTGAAGGAAGGACAATCCAGAGACTGCTCTACCTGGGAATTCTTCCCATATTCAGTCATCAATGCAGACACTATGTGGATGCCAGCAAGTGCTGGCTGACAGGAGCCTGATATAACTGTCTCCTGAGAGGCTCTGACAATACAGGATGGCTCACAGCCATCCATTGGACTGAGCACAGGGTCCTCAGGAAAGGAGCTAGAGAAAGGACCCAAGTTGCTGAAGGGTTTGCAGCCCCTTAGGATGAACAACAATATGAACTAACTAGTACCCTCAGAGCTCCTAGGCACTAAACCACCAACCAAAGAGTGGGACTAATGGCTCCAGCAGCATGCATGTAGCAGAGAATGGCCTAGTCGATCACAACGGGAGGAGATGCCCTTCCCAGGAGGAGATGCCTTGTGAAGGTTCTATGCCCCAGTGTAGGGGAATGCCAGGGCCAGGAAGCAGGAGAGGGTGGGTGGTGAGCTGGGGGGTAGGGGTAGGGGGAGGAAACAAGTTCTTTTTTATTTTTATTATTTTTTTCTTTTTTTCGGAGGGGAAACCAGGAAAGGAGATTATCATATGACATGTAAATAAAGAAAATATCTCATTAAAAAAAAAAAAGAACCAGTGCTGCTTTTTCAGAGGATCACAGTTTGATTCTCAGCCCGTATATCCAGTGGTTCACAGTGTCAGAAATTGCAGCCATAGAGATCCCATGCCTTCTGGCCTCTGCTGGCACCCATGTGCACATAGAGGTACACATAAATAAAGGTTGTTAAATTAAAACAAGGTTAAAGATTTAAATTACAGAATGTGAGATTGTACAACCACTGTATACTACTTTAACTCATAAATACCTACTTACTGTCCATTTCTTATGCACCAGGAGTTAAGTTTCAAAACTTATAAATAAATTATCTCTTTCTGGCAAGCTTAAACAGTCTTAGTCTTAAACATGTGTTTTTAAATGTAATACCCATATTAAAGTTATTTAGAATAGAAATAAATACATAGCCAAGCTATTATATAAAAAAGGGAAAGAAAAATCAGGACACTTAGAAAACATCCTATTTGTTACTCTCCCACTGCACACAGTGTGGCTATGAGAGGTAGTGAACCTAGCTCCCCTAGCTAGAGCTTGGGGAGCCCCCAGCTGCCTACCTCTTCCTCCCAAACCCTCTGCTCTTTCAATCCGTGAAGGCAGGTGGGAGAGATACACCTTCCCTACTACAGCACATTGTAGTTAAAAATGACAAACCAGAGTTATGTTTGGGGGGACTAGGAAGTACTCAGTCACAGATTTAATTCAGTTTTATTTAATATCAGAAAAGAACAGAACTGCCATCAAGTACCCACTTTAAAAAGTCATATAAATATCAAAAATGTGTCTCAATCTATTCTTAAACCTTGGTAGCGTTGATTTACTTCTCTGTTCAAGTGCTTCCCATTTTTAAGTTGGAAATAAACGGGTCAAGAAGGGAACCCTGTGTTAAAAGTTTGTCAGTATTTGGAGATAAGGTGTAAACATGGTTTAAACATGCCCCATCCATAATTCTACTGTTGAGACATAACAGAATCTGGAGGCTACAGAGGAGCCCATGTCATTAATGGGATGTGGTCTCCTCTCCAGAGCAGGTAGGGCAGGCACTCGGTCCTTCTGGCATTCCAGGCAACCTGTTGGAAGCAGCAAGCAGCCTTCATCAGACAGCAAAGAGGGCTGCAGCCTCCACCTTGGCCTATGCAGTCTCCAAATTGGTGAGAAATAAATGCTTGCCTTTTGTAATGAATGTCTACTATCAGATTTCCGTAGCAACTGCACAAAATGAACGAGAGGAGCAAATTATTCAAGATCCGATTGAAACAAAATCTGCATTTTAAATATTAAGCCTATAGAGAGGAGAAAATCAAATCCTATCATTTCCATATTGAAAACCACTAAAGAGAGGCTGGAAGGATGGCCCAGTGGTTAAAAGAACTTGTTGCCTTTGCAGAGGACTGGGATTTGAGTCCCTGCACCTACATGAGTAGCAACCACCCATGCACACAAAAGAAAGGGGGAAAGGCTCTAAAGAAAGGATGGGGCTTTAGTTCAGTGCAAGAAGGCTTCCCTAGCATGTGCAAGGCCAGGGAGCCATGCTTCAGTCCCATAAACAAAGCCTGTCTTTCTCTTCATCCCTACCTCTGTTTACACTGCAACCAGTGTCTTAGTAGAGTCTCGTAAACACAGGTTGGGAGGCTGGGTCTCCTACATTCCCTAACTCACTATGTCTTGGTCAAAGTAGATGGATTATAATTGGCTAGCTGTCATTTTTCCTTACGCTGAAACTACTGACTTTTAAGAGTATAAATTTTAAGATTAATCTTGCCTGCAGACGCCTTAGGTAGAAAACTTTAAAAATACTTGGAAAGTTTAAGACAGTTTTCCTGCCTCAGCCTTGGTCAAAAGAACAAATAACTAGGTATGACTTTCAGATTTTATCAGATATTTCTTTTGAAATAACAGGTCTTTAAGGTATTTTTTTATTTTTTAAGATTTATTATTATTTTAATTATGTATATGTTGAGGTTGGATGTGCCCATAAATATAAGTGTCTACAGAGGTCAGAGGTGTGAGATCCCCTGGAGCTGGGGTTACAGGCAGTTTTAAGCCACCTGCTATGGATGCTGGGATTTGAACTCAGGTCCTGAGGAGGAGCAGTCAGTGCTCCTAACCACTGAGCCATCTCTCCAGCCCTATTCATTTTTATTTTTATGTGTATGAATGTTTTCCCAGTACCATGTGCATGCCTGGTGCCTACGAAGGTCAGAAGACAATGTTAGATGCCCCAGATCTGGAGTTACATTTGGTTGTGAGCAACCTTATATGTACTGGGAACCAAACCTAGGTCCCCTGTAAGAGTAACAAATACTTTTAAATAACTGAGGCAACTCTCCAGCCCCAAAATATCACTGTCTTAAAAACCATGTACATATATACACATTGAGTCAATGTGATAACTCTGAGTTTGAATTGGCAAAAGTCCTATCTCTGTGACTGAGCCTCTATGTAGGCATGAGGTGTTGCCACCCACAAAGAAAGAGTACACAGCCAGCTGTGGAGACGCATGCCTGAAGTCCCTGTACTAGGGAGCGTAGAACACGAAGATCAACACTTACAGGCCCGCTGCTACATGGTGACTGTAAAAGAAAAAGGAAAGCTCAGTCGCACTAATAAGTGGCGTTTTACTTAATTGTGTGTGTGTGTGTGTGTGTGTGTGTGTGTGTGTGTGTATACATGTACATATATGCATATGTACATGTATGCACAAATACATATATACACACACATATTTTTTGTATATGTATATATACAATATACTGTGTGTGTGTGTGTGTGTGTGTGTGTATAGTTTTGAGGAAGCTTTTAAAATAGTAGGTGTGGTGGTGTGACTGAGAATGGCCCACAGGCTCACATCATGCTTAGTCACCGGGGAGTGGGACTCTTTGATAGGATTAGAAGGATTAGGAAGGTTGGCCTTGCTGAAGAAAGTTTGTGACTTGGGGTGGGCTTTGAGGTTTCAAAAGCCCAGGCCAGTCCCAATCAATCTGCCCATCTGTTTGTCTGTCTGGGCACCACGCCCACCCCTGCCTGTGGATCTGAAGGTAGTACTCTCAATGATTGCCTCTATGGCTCCATGTTCCCTGACGTGATGAAAACTGATTAAACTGTAAGCAATCCCCCAGTTACATACCTCCTTTTGGTAGAGTTGCCTTGGTCTTTGCACAGCAATCGAATAGGGACTAAGACAGTAGGTTTTTACATAGCTTTTCCAAAGCTCCTTAGGGTCTCTCTTCGGACCCCTTCCTCTGCCCTGGCCTCCCTCCCATCTACTTCCCCTCTTAAATATTTCACCTCCCGTTCTTGTTCTTCTCTTCCCTGCCCCATACCACCTGTGTGTGACTGCCCCTGCTCCATTATGCTCCCTCAACACAAACACAAGGGCCCCTTCCTAATTTCCTGTCTTCTAAAGTACTCCAATTTCATTACCTACAGACCCAAAGCTGGCTTCTAAACATGAAAGAGGACATACGGCATTCGTCTTTCTGGGTATGGGTGACCACACTCAGAATGTTCCATCTATTTACCTGAAGATTTAATTTTTATTTACGGCTAATAAAATTTCACTCTGCATCAGTTTTGTCTTTTCGCTACCCAGCCCTCAGCTAGTGGATATCTAGGCTATTTGCATTGCCTGTTATGAATAGAGCAGCAGTGAACATGGATAAGCAGCTAGCTCTGGAGTAGGATACAGACACCTTTGGTATATGCCCAAGGGTGGTAGAGCTGCATCATGTGGTAGATCTATTTATTTCTAGCTTTTTAAGAACCCGCATTTCTCTCCTTTGTAGCTACCCAGTTTGCACTCCCGCCAACAGCGAATAACGCTTCTCCTTTCCCCACATTCACTCCAGAACTTTTTGTCCTTTCTTTTCTTGATCCTAGGCAGTCTGGCTGGGGTAAAATGAAGTCTCAAGGTAGTTTAATTTGCATTTTTCTGATGGCAAGTTTTAGGTACAAGTTACTGGTCAGGGAAGTCTCATAACACCCCTAAAACAGCACAGACTATTGCTGTGGCTGGCAGTGACACTGCTGCAGAACTTCACAGTAAGATCCTTCTGCTAAAGATACAGCATAATTGACTGTATCTGTGACTCGGGTCGCAGGACACTGCAAGAACAAGCTGACACTAAACTGAAAGTTTCCTCCCTATTGGCTGTTCATCAAGGTGCTATGCAGATTTCGAGAAGGAGGAGGAAGAGAAGGAGGAGGAAGAGGAGGAGGAGGAAGAGGAGGAGGAGAAGGAGGAGGAGGAGGAGGAGGAGGAAGAGGAGGAGGAGGAGGAGGAG
>JADRCD010222924.1:0-18721 GCA_019843815.1 Montemys delectorum
AAGTTCTTAAGTTTGGAAAAAGCTGGCTTAGATTAGTGACAAAGAAACCAGCTTATTGATGGATAATTGCAATATGTCTTTCGGGACCTAAGGTGCCTGAGAGCCTAGCAGAACAACTAGATTCCCAAGACCCACCTTATAGAATGAGTCTCATCTGTTGCCTTATCTTAACTCTACCCACTGAATCGTCACCGAAGATACCCTGAAATACTCTGAAAGGAGCAGCTGTCACCAGATGAGCGTGTCCAAAAGCATGCGTGTACTCAAACATCCGAACACATGTCGTACGATGATCTATGAACCCTTTCTCCTCCTGTCACAGGTTACTCTTACTCATTTCTTTCCAGTGGCATTCGGGTAAAGGCACTGTTGATGTGGGGGAAGACGACTGAAGTTTACCTCCTTCCATTTTCCTCTGTGAGAACTTTGGAAGCCATTTAACATCCCAGGGCATAGTTTCCTCATATCGGAAGCTGAGGTCCCCATTCTCACCTGCATTTTTCGTAGACATCAACTGAAATGGTGCATATGCCAGTGCTTAGCAACGTCTGTCACAGCAAATGCGCTGATGACCTTTAGTTTCTTACAAGGCTCACACAACCATAATTAGAGGAACATTTAGCAGTGGCAAACATGGATTAGATGTAACTTGCCAGGCAGCACACTCAGCACTTTACGAGCAACATTGCATGCAATTTTACCCACGTTACGGCAATCTAATGAGTCAAGTTCCCCTGTCACAACCACTTAATAGGTGAAGAAACTGAAACTCAAAGAGATTAAATAAGAAATAATGTAGAGACACGTGGAAAAAGGCATAAAGTCTGAATTCTTAAGAACAATCTGGCTTCAGGCCATAGTAAAAAAGAAATAATTAAAAACAAAAAGAAAACAACAACAACAAAAATCACTAAAACTTACAACATCTCCCCTGGTTTTCTGCTCACAATAACTACTCGGATTTCTAGCCATCAAGCAGGTTATTTCCTCCAGACTTTCCTATCACCTGGATTCCAAAGGCCCATAGAGAAGCAGATGAGTTTACCTCAAGAATCTTCACAGCTGCTGAGTCATGCCCACCAAAAGGCTGGCTCTGCCAGGAAGCAAATCAGTCCCAAAGGCACTCCCGTGGCTGTGCCCTAAGCTGGCTCCTACTGCCTCCCAAGCAAAGCATTCCTCTTAACATCTTTGGAGAAACTTTGGAAGTTTTCAGAGACTGTACTTTAGATGTTAAAAAGGAAGGAGCTTGAGAGAACACCCATGGAGTCCTGCCCAAACTCAAGTAAAAACAAACAAGTAAAATATACATATATATATGTATATATATATATATATATATATACACACACACAAAAACAAAAACAAAACAAAAAACAAACAAAACAGCAACAACAAAAACCAAGCCAAAAACTAAAACAAAACCCACACCTATATGATGCCACAACAAACACACTACAAACCAGGTGAGATGAAATGATGTCAATTCCTTTTGGGTAGTTTCTGAATCCCAGAAGCTAAGGCCAAGGTTATCAGCATGGCCCTTGTCCTGTATGGACTCCCTTCGAGCTACATCTTTCCATTAAAAGAAGAAAAAGTGGAAGTTGATTTTCTCTTCACTTTGTATGAAGAGTTCCAGTTGTATTCATGAAGGCTCTGTCTTCAAAACCAAATCACCTCCCGAAAAGCTCACTTCCAAATCACTCCACTGGGAGTTAGTATTTCAACATATACAGTTTGTGAGAATATAAACATTCAGTCCCCGGCACTATTAAACCTGAGGCTAGCTGACTTGAAATCAGAATGGCAGAGCAGGTGAGCCTCAATGATTTCAAACAATGGTCTTTGATGTGGGTTCATAATAGAATAATATAAACAGAGTTTGTATTTTGCAATAAATATATAAATAAAAATCCCAACTGAGAACAGCTGAATGAAGATGTTTGCAAATGATCCACACTTTAGCAGTTGTCGTCTCCTCAGATGATTCTAGAACGTTCTACACTTAAGATCCACTAATGTGTCCTGCTGAGTATTCTTCATAGGTGAAGAAACTAATGCCTGAAAGAGGAAATTGTCCTTGTCTAGAAGTCATGATCTCAGTACTTTTAAACATACACCATCCCACTAGACTCAGAAATCAGTAAATGATGGTCAATAAAAAGACAAGAGTAAAGGTGGAAAACAGGGGAACCAGAAGAAAAAAATGCATCTCACCAACTCATCAACTACAGTGTGGTTGGCTGTATGACATTTCTGTATCTGTCCATTTTTTTTGACTTACCACTTGCACTTGAACTCATAATTTACTTCCAAATAAGAACTATACCTTATTCATCATGGAATCCCTGCTCCTGATATGGTGGCTGGCCTGGATTAGGGGTTGAACCCAATAGAAGATGCATATAAAACAATGCCTCTGGGGATGGCCGTCACCAGGAGATAAAAAGAAGCAAGAAAAGAGTCTTATATTAAATCTTCAACGGAAATCTAACTTTGCCAACACCTTGATTTTAGATACCTAATTTTCAGACAGTGTATCTCTGTTTTCTTATGTGACCTAGATTTTTTAGAGTGGGTTTTGTGTGTGTGTGTGTGTGTGTGTGTGTGTGTGTGTGTGTGTTAGACATCAGCTGTAGAAAATATCCATTTATAGTATCTTGATAACATTTTTTAGTTTAATCTCAAACAAATCAAACAGACTTGCTGAGATCCACAGGTAACCTCTTCATTTGCTGAGTGAAAACTATAAATCTGTTGAACAAACTACGTAAATTCTTTAAATTGTTTTTTCTACTTGTAAAATAAGGGAAAAGGTAACACCTGCCTGAAAGATTTGTTTGAGCTAATATATCTAATGGGCCTAGCATAGTACTTATCCCATAGTAACTGTCAGCTAGTGGTTACAGATGTGTTCTCTCTCCAGAATTACACAATCTCTACCTCGTGATTCTTCTCTGTGTTTGGTGGTTTAGAGAATGGGTAACATTTAGAAAAGTTCTTTCTAGTAAACAGAACTTGTGATTTCAGCTTTTAACGAGGCATGCTTAGCCTACTCTAAAGTAGAGATTCTATATAATCCATGGTTTTTGACCCTCATCTACATCCCCATGTAACCCACAGGGTCACTTGCATGTATTTAATACACACTTCAATAGGAGATACCTCTTGGCTTCAGTGTGTTCTCAAGCTAAGGAATATGCTCAATGCTGTTGGGACAAGCTGGACAGGTTAGATGCTAACTAGGGAGAACCAGCAAGGGCCCAGAAGCAACCCTCTTAGGCCCTTCAGGTAGAGACCTGCCATAAGCTTTAGGAACCTGTAGGAGAAATTTGCAGAGGTTGATACTCAGCATCTTCCCATTTGCCCAGACAGAGACCCTCTAGGTCATGAGTCATTCAAATGATGACCAAAAGCCAGCCAGACATGTGATTTTATAAAGTTTTGCTGAAGCAGTCCCACTCACTGATTTGGGTGTTTCTTGTTACTATCTTTATGATATAAGGTCAGAGATGAGTAATTAATTACAAAAGCCATAGGGTCCACAGGCCCAAAATATTTACTAGGTGGCTCTTTGTCGAAGACCCGCTCCTGTCCTTCATATTACTAGCTGCTCTCTCTTCTCTGACTTACTTCCCTATTTCAGAGCACCACTACTCACCCCAGCCAACCCACCACCAGGTAAGATACTTGCAACCACTCTGTCCTCTCAGCTCTTAGAGGAACCTCAACTAAGATCTTTCTAGTATCTTCTGGACTTTGATAGCCAACACAATGCCTAGCAGAAACAAGCTTTCAAATGTTTGTTTTACAAGTTCACACATAGAAACATGAAAGTAGATGCTAAGGCACCAAAATAAAAGACGTTGTTAAGCATGGCAACATCTCTCAGAAGAAGGCTAAGAACTGGGAAATGAATGGATAGATCTTTGAAACGTGACTGGAGCCCTTCTCTGCCCTGGCTTAGGAAATCCCAGTATCACAGTATCTTGAATAAATTTTCCCTGCAGGCATGCTCTGTGATGGGACATAGACTCTTTCTAAGGCTAGGTGTGTAGTACCAACACCTGAACTCTGACACTTAACACAAGTGCTTCAGCAAACTCAATCTAAGCCAAAGAAATGATCAGAGACAAGAGGAAGAGGATAGGCCTGGAATTTGAGCTGCTTCTACTTCCCTGTGTCTTGAACTGCCATCTCCCTTTTGTCCCTCACCAGCTCTGCACAATAGGGAAAAGCTTGAATTTATTACTCCAGGATACATGGGAGGATGGGTCCTGCAGACCTGGCGTAGTCTTTCTCTGAGTGTATATTTTCCATTTGGCTAAATATAAAAGTGTCAGTGTGCACTGCATTCACACCGGCTGTGTGTCTTAGACAATGTCTCATTAAAGTCATGCTACAGTCTTTACAGGAGAAGGCAACTCATTTCTAAGGCTACTGACAGAGACATGACACAGTTCCACAAAGCAGCTTGTGGTCCATATGCTGAGTCATTTGATTTAGGAGAAATGTTGATATTTGGTGCATCCTTGTCCCAGGAATTTCCTGTGTGTTCCATCACTTTGTCTTCATAAAACCTCTCTAAGGGAAGTCATTCTTCCTTTGCATTGGTGATGAATGCAGGGAGCCTGATAACCTTTTCTAAAGTTTGCGGTTAACAATAAACATGGTCAAGAGTCAAATTCAGAGGTCTAGAGAGCCCTCTTCCAGAGGCAGAGCAGGTTCAATTCCCAACACTCACATGACAGCTAGCAGCCCTCTATAACTTTAGTCCCAGGGAATCTGACACCCTCTTCTGACTTCTAAGAGCAAAACACCATGCCACATAAAATTAAATTAAAGAAATCTTAAAAATTCAGGGATTCATTGAACATGGTGGCTGGCACAAGCTTTAATCCTAGTACTTGGGAGGCCAAGACAGGCAGATCTCTGAGTTTGAGGCCACCCTAGTCTACAAAGTGAGTTCCAGGACAGCCAGGGCTACACAGAAAAACTTTTCCCCAAAATCAATCAAATAAACAAACAAACACAACAAAGAACAACTAACAAAAAGTCAGGCCTTCCTAACTCAGACCGACAGCTTTCTAACCTAGATCCCAAACCAGGTGTCCTGACTTAAGGCCATGCTTAATCTTCTTTCCCAGATGAACATAGTCAGGAAGAACAGCATAGGACCTTCCATGTTCCCAATGAGGATGAAACTTTGCAACTCAGCATGCAGAGGATGAGAAAGGGATCAGAGGATTCCAGGAATGGCTTTCCAAACACACTGGGCAGAGGGCAAAGGGCCTGCATCCTGTGTGATATTCGTATGAAGAAATGCCCAGTAGACTCCCATCCTGGCACAGAGGCATGTATGATTTAAAGATTAGAACTATGGCTTCATGAAGACTACAACCATGCCATCTGCATTTCCCTCTCTCTCTCGTATCCAGCTCAGTAACTGTCTATAGACTCAACGCATAGGGAGCGTTCCTACTCCAGGGCTTTACAAAAATGGTATTAGGAAAGTGAAAGAAGGGTAAGAAAACAAAACCCATGGGAGCTTGAGTGTGGTCAAAGTACATACGGGAGATTAGTGAAAGAGAAAAAAAAAAAAACAAAAGAGCTAAGACATGGATCTTGACCGGCAAAGAAAATATGAAGAGCAGAACCGTCTATAATATTTGAAAAGGGAACAGAAGAACAGGAAGAATCATTTCTTGTCAATTTTAATATGGTTTGTCGAAGTAGTCACTAGGAAAAAAATGTAATCCAGATGAGTATGCAGAGACATGTAGATCTGGAAAGGCAATCTGGAACAGGGACTTTGGAGTTCCCAGGCTCCAGTCTCAGCTCTCAGTGATTTGGAATAACTATCATCCTCTTTCACGCCAACCTGTCCCTTTATACAAGTGTGAAGAGCCCTGAATATCCTAGGCAGGCTATCTGGCCAGTGAAGCTCACTATCTTGTAAGGAAGCGAGAGTCATAAATAGCAAGGCAGCACAGTGGTGCGTTTCACAATAGGAAGTGCAGCAGGACTTTGGAGGTTGATGTCCTTAGGAAACAGGAAGTCCCCCTGGGCAGGGGATGGTCAACTGAGAATGAGGTAATCAAGCAGAACAGGCTCTAGGAAGAGACAAAACCATGAGAGAGAGTGGAAGGCATTCAGAACATGAAGGGGTGTCCAGAAAACTAGGAGGGGTTTGAGATATAAGGGAATCTGACAATTCAGAGACACTCCATCCAGAGCCAGCAGACACACATTGGTAGGCCATCTTCAGAGCAGCAGGGAGCTTCCGGCACTCCAGGAGGATCAGGCTTGTCTTCTGTGTCTTTGAGAGTAAATTTCGAAGCAAGAAACTAAAGCCATCAGACAGCCTCTGAAAATAACGAGTAAAGCTTTCCTAGGGGACTGGGACAGGAGCTGAGTGTATCCCAGCTCTGCCACAGCCTCACCATGCTGATGGGCAATGACTCGCGGCTTATTTTAATGTCTCTGTGTAGAAATGACAATACAGTACTCCTGAGCAAAATGCTAAGTGGACAGTGTGTTGTCAGAGAAGCACTTGGGACCACATTCTGGAAATTTCTTGGACATCACATGAAATTCTCTCTTGTTTTCCTTCTTCAAAAATCTCTAGAAAGGACGACTTTGGGCCTTTCCAATCAGTCTGAATGAATGACATAGTCAGTGGCTCATGTTATTTGAAAATGAAGTTTTTCTTTAAAAACTGAACCAAGAAGTATGAAGGTTCTATCAACCAAGTTTTCTGTTTTCCATCTCTCCTTGAACATAAACTGCCTCAGTGTCTCTTATTGATCATAGCCTTCCTCTCCATTCTCAAGCACCACCAAGTATGGCCAATGCATTTCCCTGGCTGCACTGTACTAGCATGCAGCCATGAGACACCCTAGCCCTACTAAGCCTTACTGTAGATGGAATGCTCTTGAATGACCCTCTCATGTTCCAGCTATCCTAGGGCTTCATTACCTAGAAAAGTTGTGCAATTTGGTGTTGGCCTCCAGTGGGCCTGGGATGGGCCCCAGATGAACACTGTGTGACTGCCCTCTGGACAGACACACTCACCCAAGTTCTCTACCCAATGTTCTATAGCCTGTGGCTTGATCTGTTGACATCATTTGCCAAGTAAGTTCATGGCCACAAGTCTAACTGGTAAGTCAAGCCACCATGATCAAAGCTTACATAACCCTGGCAAGGATCCCTGCTCTGTGTCCTGTTTCCTCATCTGTCGTATGGAGTTAATAATGGTATCTGCTTTGTGAGTTGTTTGTAAGGGTCAAATGAAACAGTTTGAGAAGTAGTTAATGAATATTTACTACCGCTACTGTGATAATGATGGTGATAGGGATAGGGGCTACAAAGTTAGAAGGATTCTTTTACTACTTTGCAATAAAGCTTAATGAGTGGTACCATGAGCCCAGACTTTGCCATGTTTCTCTAATGTATCTACTTGTGACCTCTACTTTCTAAAGCTGGGGTAGTAAGGGCAAATCTCTCCAAGACTGTCCTTTGTGACAAGTCTTTTCTACCCTGTGGGAGCCTGAGATAGTAGAGCAGAAAGAGTGAATCTGGTCTCCCCTCCTAATGCTAAGGTAAGGACACCCTGGGGAAGAGTTCTCAGCATGAGATCTTAGAACTAATCCATGGAAGAGCTAGGTCTACACTGCAGGAGTCTTGATAATTGGTTCTGTCTGGACTGTGTAATGAGGCTACAATAAACGGAGCCACACACACAAAAATAAGCAGCCTTTGCTGAGGACCAGCTCATGATAAACCCAGGGATAGGAGCTTCTGATTCATGATGCCACATCACTTTTAGAGAACTAGAAGGAGTGGTGATGTTATCCTGACTTTACAAGTGTGAATATAATAACAAAGTTTGTAAACCTCTCTTTATCTTGATCCATTTCCTGATGCAATGAATGAGTATTATAGGCTAGAGAACATAAAGAATAGAGGTTTCATTTATTTCATGGATTTTAAGATTGAGAGCGTCTACAAGCAGGACACTGAAACCTGGTCAAGCTTTGTTGTTGTGTTGTAACCTGTTGGACACACTGCATGGCAAGGTAAAGTCAGAGTCTTATATTTTAACAAGGCGATCACTATAATAACATGAGTCCATGCCACTCAGAACAGAACATTTTAAGCCAGTCATTTCCAAGTGTCCTCACTTCTCAAATAGCATTAAAAGATACTAGTGAGGGTTTAGTTCTCAATGTATGAAATTTTCAGAACAGGGGATATCCATGCAGGACTTTTCCAGTGTGTATGTGGCAGAATGGGGAGGTACGGGAAGGGTGTGTGGCAGAGTTGGGAGGTACGGGAAGGGCGTAGGTGTGTGTGTCTAATCTCTGTTTGTCTCTGTCTCTGTTTCTCTGTCTCTGTTTCTCTGTCTCTCTGTCTCTGTCTCTCTCTCTCTCCCACACCCTACCTGTCTCTGTCTGTCTGTCTATCTCTCTCTCTCTCTCTCTCTCTCTCTCTCTCTCTCTCGTGTGTGTGTGTGTGTGTGTGTGTGTGTGTGTGTGTGTGTGTGTGTGTAAGTCAGAGATAATCTCATTTATAGACTGAGTTATTCCTGTATTTCAACCATAGAGGTCTAGGATTAAAACCCAGCTCCCTTCCCCTGCCAAGAATTCTGAATGCCAAGGTTTTTTTTTTCTTCACCCACATTCATCTTTGGTCTTCCTGGGTCTCTGGCTATGTGCCAGTACCCTGTGGTGTGACCAGATGACTCGCTTGGTCTTTCTGGGCGCTTCCCTGAGCTTTTGAAGCTAGCTGAGAGGACTCCAGTCCTGGCAGGCTACAGACTGCTAAGGCCAGTTGGTGTAACACAGTAGATTACGAGAAGAAAGCTTGATTTTTTTTTTTTTTTAATATCTTGCCCTCTGGCCAGGACACTGAGATCAGCAAAATAACTGCCAGGTCGGCCACTGCATCACTATCATTCCAACTAGCAACATCTGAAAGTCCAGTTCCCATTCTAAAGTCAAAGTATGGCAGCAAATCTGATAGGAAAGCCAGAGCCCAGCAGGTCACTTCAATTTTGGAGTTGGCACACACATGCAGCCAGCACTATCTTCCCCTCTTTTGGTTCCTGTTCTTTCCATCTTTTATCAAGCTGAGCTCTGAAGTGAATGGCTGCCCAGGGTCTCAAACACTGGCTTCTGCCAAAGACAGGAAAAGATGACTCTCCTCACCATCAGTGGAGGCCACAGTGCAGTTGGCATGATGAAATTGTTCTGAGCTGCACACCAACTCTACTGCTGACAGCTACCTATGGGCCAGTGTTCGCATTTTGACTGCAAGGTAAACCTCTTCTTCAGGCAGCAGAACCCTCTGAGAAGCACAACCCTTGATCCTGGGTGCCAGGACCTTTTCCTTTGGTGCCAGGGCTCTTACCACTGCAATTGAGGCACTTAGGTCTGGAAAATAGTGAAATCTCTCTAATTTCATTTCATCAAATGCTTTGAGCATTTCTCCTGTGTCCTTTTCCCTAGTATACTGGGGGGCAGGCAGAAGAGAAGTCAGTATCAGTATTTATCTGCAAAAGGAAAAAGAAGACAAGGGAGAGCTGGCAGAAAGATGGCCTCACTCATGCTTGTCAACAGAGAAATTACAAAGGGCAAGCCAAGACATAACCTGCTACTAGGACCTAAGAGCCCCAGTGATGGAGTGAAGGAAGCAAATCTAGGCCAGTTTATAAGTACTTTTATTAGTGCCAGGCATGGTGGCACACAATTGTAGTCCCCACATTCAGGAGGCAGAGGCAAGAGGGTCACGAATTGTGGGCTATATCCTGAAACCTCAAAACACCAAAAATAAAAGTTTGTTTGGAACACAGTCAATACAATGATACCTTCTGAGTTGTAATTGAGAATTTTGCATTTTACCTAATAAAACTAGGAAAGCATATGCTCCCAAGGCATACAGTGTTTACTCTCACTCTAGTGGCGGAGAAATGTTTTGAATGACCCAGTTCCTACACTCAAAGTCCTTTTTGTTGCTTTACATATTTGCTTCCATTTATTCATCTCAGCATGAACAGAAACAATTCCACGAGTGTTGATTCTGGTTTTCATTTAGAGATTTGTAGAAACAGTGTCACCACTTTTATGTCACATAGAAGTGTCTAGATTTGACCCAAAGACACTTCACTTGTATTCCCAAAAGCTGAGAGTTGGGTTCGACCCTTGAGTATAGGCTTCATTGAGCTGTGAGCTAATGGAGAGGTGATAGTATGAAGGCGTGGTCCAGAATGAAGGGAGAGGGCAGGAGTGATTACATCCATGCTCTTGGCTGTACAGAAATGTAAAACTTCAGAGACAGAACAAGTTTACTGACTGGAGCAAAAAGACAAAGTAGTGAATGTACAGTTGCAGATCATGTAACCACAAAGACCTCTCTGCTAGTAAGCCCTGAGGCTTTGCTGAGACTAGGTGTCTCAGGACTTGACAAGCAAGCCTCATGATCTGGTCCCAGTGTTTTCTGAGGGCTGATGGTCACAGTCTCCAGGAGCAGTGACTGAAGGCAATACTTTCTTCACACTGGAGTCAAAATCAAACCGGCTACAGAGCTGATGTTTGTTTTAACAACACATTCACATGTGACCATAGTTTCTGTTTAACCAGGTGCAGAGAAAGGACACAGCACTGGAAACCAGCCCACCTGACATCCTGTTTGTCACTGGTTCCACGTGTGACCTTGGATAAGTCACTTAAATGTTTTTACGCCAATCTCCGGCTGTGTGGGGCTTGGGACAAATGATTCCCTATCAGCACAAACTACTCAATTTAAATGAGAAGAATCAGCACAGAAATCAAGAACCCCAAAGGCCACAAATCAGCTGGTTATCTACCCTGGTTTTTAGTTAGAAATGATCTCATAAAGTTAAGAATCAGGAGGGCAATGTTTGAATGTGTGAAAACTTAGGTATCTGTAAATGGAATCTAGGCGTTCATACCATGAAATACACTAATTGATATTACTGTTTACTGGGTTTTCACTTAATGCTAGAGCATAGTTTTGAATACAACAGGCATCACAACAGTACAGAATGGCAAATGTCAGAGCAGGAAATAGCTGAGAGCTTCCCAACCATGTCATTCCTGGGCTAACCAGCTTGAGTCCATAGCCTGATCTTGCAATTAAGTGTTCATGAACCTTAGCCAATGACAGCTTTTCTATGTCCGATGCCCTCATCTGTAAAACTAAAATAAAAATAGAGTGTGTCTCAGGGCTGTGGTGAAGGATCAATTCAGCCAGTTCTTACAATGCTATTAGACCTATAACTGCACAGACGAAGGATGCCATGAAGGTGGTCCATGAGTATCTAGACTGGGATGGGGAGATATATGAAGTAAGTCAAAAAAGCTAGCCATCAACACTAAGGCTGAAAGGGTGAGTAAAAATCAGAAGGCAAAGGGTAATAAGAACTTGTGAGTGCATTCTCCAGGTAGTATGCTTGTGTATACCACAGGACAGAGTTAAGGGCATAAAGGAATTTAGGGCAACCACAAAGATGACAGAAAGATATAAGCCAAAATTTGATTATGAAATCTATGTAACTGCCCTCTCACATCCTTTATACCCTACTCCTCCACTGCTCAAGAAGATATGCCTAGCCTATCATGTAATTTATTTGTGACAAACTCTAAGGGAACCACACTCCACTTAAGAGACCGTGACAAAAATGGGCAATGGGACTCAGCTTGGCATGTGGTCCAGAAGGAGCTGTCCTAGGGACTTCCAGAATCAAGTAGCACAGAATGGGTGCATGATAGAGTGAGGCTCACCCTCTAAAGTCAAAGAGGGCAGCAAAAACTAAGAAGTGGAGGAGGAGAGCTACGAACAGCCCTAGGTCTAAAGAGAAATAAGCATTGTCTTCCACAATGGGATTGCCATGGTTGCCACAGAGCCATCCAGTGAAGCTAGGAGGGAGAGCACAGATAAATACTATCCTTAAGATACTAAGTTTGCAAGCACCAGTGAACCTTCTTCTCATTCATGTGTAAGTAAGGATAATAATAGAACTATCTCCAGGTGTTTTTAGGATGACAACATGGATTAATACACTCAAAGTGCTTAACGTAATTCTTGAACTATAGCGAACATTCTATGTGATTGCTTAATTGTACTTTACTTTGCTCACCCCCATACAGAATGCCTTGATATTTACTCTGTGAGTCCATGTTGGTTGCTTAAAATATGAAGGTGACTAATGTATGATTCTCACATTTAGAATGTTTGCCCTCTGAGGGGAACATCTGACAAGGGAAACACAACACACAACACCATTAAATGGTGTGAGAGTAAGGAGCTGTGGCGGTCCTCAAAAGACCAAAAGAGACAAAGAGGCCAGAGACAGAAATATAGAGAATACATACAGAACCCTAATATGGAGAATACCTGCAGAATGGGGTACCCTGATCTCTCAGATTTTCTACGTTTACTCAAAGAGTAAGATAGGAAGAAACAAACATAAAGAATAGAAACCAAAGACAGTGGACTTAGTAAGTCAGTTAGTGTTGGTAGATTAGACTGCATTGCATACAAGAATCCTTGAGTTCAATCACTACATTTCTAGAAAAGAGAAGAGGAGAGGAGAGGAGAGGAGAGGACAGGAGAGGACAGGAGAGGACAGGAGAGGACAGGAGATGACAGGAGAGGACAGGAGAGGAGAGGAGTGAAAAATAAAACAAGAATCAAGTAAATGAAGTATTAAGCATGGCTGGAGCAGATACCAATTGGAGCCATGCCAAGGCATTGGGCACTGACTAGAGAAGACATTGTTCTCATTTACAAGGCAGAAAATGAGGACGTCTCAGCACTTTTATGCCTTGAAATAAATGTATTTCAAAGACTTACCAACACATCATGGTCATGACCACATCTCCTTCCCTTCCTGATATTCAGGCTTTTTATTGTCCCCAATCGATTTGCTGATGTAAAAAGAAAAATAATAATAACTGCGAGTCCCTATGGATCTGCCCTGTGTGATTAAAAAAGAGAAAGAAAGAAGAAGAAGAAATAGGAGGAGGAGGAGGAGGAGGAGGAGGAGGAGGAGGAGGAGGAGGAGGAGGAGGTCTTAGTGAGTTTCAAAGATGTTCTTGGTTTTCATTTCCACTTGAAATTCCTGTTTTGGAAAATACATATATTAATATTAATGTTAGAACAACTGTGCCTCAGAGAGGCTCCTGATGCATTTAAAGGAGCAACAAAAAGGTCTCCAGCTACAATGTAAAGAGTAGAGACAGCTGAAGAACAATGCAAGACTCCTCATAACAGTGTAATTGGGTTTTTTCCTTTATGTCTGTGATAACTGTTTTTTTTTTCTAATCTCATCTTTAAGAATCCTTTACCAAGTGCTCCCAGAGACACATGAATAAAAATACATGTTATTACTTGAGGCAGTGCTGGGTCCAATTATTTTTCAGTCACTTTAAAACTTGACATGCTCTTTACAGCACTGGTTCTCAACATTCCTAATGCTGTGACCCTTTGAAACAGTTCCTCATGTGCGGTGACCCCCATCCATAAAATTGTTTCCTTGCTACTTCATAACTGTAATTTTGCTACTGTTATAAATTGTAATGTAAAGGTCTGTGCTTCTCATTGGTCTTAGGCAGCCCCTGTGAAACGGTCTTTCCACCTTCAAGGGATCATGAACCACAGGTTGAGAACTGCTGCTTTATACACAAATTGTAAAGAACAGAAAATCATGAGCCAGAATTCCAATTCTTTGAGAAAAGCTCAGCTAACTTAGGGGTGTTTCCTTGCTGACAATGCGTCCCCAGGAATAAACTCTGTTTATTTGCTTCAGGTAGTTAAGATGGCTTGCCTCTCCACATTCATAAGAGGCGTGGCTGAGAGATATTATTAAACATCGTGACCATGTGACCGGTTATGGCACCACAGTTTCTCAGGGCAATACAGTCCAGAATTTGAGACAAGGGTTGAAAATTGAATCAGGTAGGAACAGGACTAGTGAGAGAGAACAAGATGCTTTCGGCCTGACTCTGAAGGGTGGGCTGTGAGAAGTCACCTTGCTCCAGTAATGCATTGAGGCATTGCTGGCTCTGTGGAACAGGCAGAACCAGAAAAGGCAGTAGCACCAGCTAAGGGAGAGGCTACAGAAGAGAAACTGAGGCTCATAAAACCCAGAGAAGCCCTCAGGGAGGCTTGCATTACCTGGGTGGCAGCTGATGTCAGACCTTCTGAGACCATTTCCCAAAGACGGCCATCTTTGGCAAGTTCAGCAGGTTTTTCCTTCTCTGCCCACTGTGTAGGAATGTCAGGGACCACTCCCAGCCCAGTGTACTGATAAGGAAGCCGGCCTGCCTTCTGAAGTCACTAACTAGCTGTCAAGGACCAGAGAGTAAACATGTTGTATTTTGTGGGTCACTTGTTTGTGTCATGTATTCTTTGTTTTTGTTTAATAGACTGGAGATATGGGGCTGGGGTGGGGTGGATAAAGCACCTTAACTCGGGTCACATGACAGAAGAGACATATCCCTGGTCAGAAACTCATCTCTCATCTTAATGAAAACTAAAGATAACATCTCCTGAGGAATGTGCAAAAATCTTTGACAAATGAATGTGGAGCATAAGCTAACTTACTTAATTTTAATTTTTTTTAAAAAATGTATTAGCTTATAAAGAGGCTTCATTTTTCTCAAATTTGTTTTTGGAGTTTCTTTCTCAGCCCCTCCCCAGATGCTCCTTCCCCCATTGCCCCTCCCCTCCGGCCCCTGTGTGCTTTTATTCCAGTAGTCCCCTTCCAAGTTCAATGTTACCTGTGACCTTTTACCCACCCACCCCCTTCCCAGCACCTCTTGCTCCTCTCGTAGTCTTCTATTTCATTCCATAGAACTAGGTAAGAGACAAATCCAGTCCTATGTGATGTTCTGGGGAATAGTCAGAAAGGTGATATTGCTTTCTCTCCTCCATCTACCACTGGAGCCCAGAGGAACACGTGACAGTGCTGTCTAGTCTCCAGACTCAACACCTTTCTGATGTTACAGAGGGCGCCCCTCCAGCCTCAGACATGGCTAAATATGGTACTCTACAGATGAGCAGTGCTGATGAAGTGTAGGAAAGAATCCTCAGAAGATTTCTAGTGTCATCTCTTGTCATTTTGATCAGAAAGTCAACAAGGATACAGACACATTCCTTTCACTTGAATAAGCAATTGAGTTGACTTAAGAATTTTCCCCAACAGCTAATGAAGATAAGATGCTAAATATACAAACTCACAATGACCAGAACATATATGGAAGCAGAACTCAGACCTAGTACCCACAGCAGCCAACCTAGGAACACATCAGTTACTCGAACGAGCCCAGAAGGCCTGCCTGCTGCCTGTAATCAGATTTATAGGAAGTCAGGCTAGCAGTAACCCATATTCTTGAGTAATTAATCCAGAAAGCCAAATAAGGACCAACATAATAATTGACCCAGCAATAATTGACTCTATTAATAACCTTGCTCTCCCTTCTAATAGAAGAAAACCAAATATGTATCCTAATAGCATAGGCTGCCCTGGTTTAAGTTAGACTGTCGTCATCCTCCTGAAGTTAACACCTTCAGATGGGTAGCAGGAGCATCACTGATCATTCTCTACCCCTCCCTATAAAGCATCCCCACTGTTCTGCTGGCCCTTTGGTCACAGAAGTAACAGTAGCCAGTCCTCCTGCTGTATAAACTCATTCTCACTTTCTTATTTCCACAGTTATTGCTTGTTCTTCTGTTTTTGCCATTCTCATGTTAAAACTTCACCAATCACAATATCTCAGGATTACACTGAATTTAAAAGTAGAAAATAACTGAGCATGTTCTAATTCATATATTAATGTTGTCTGCACAGTAAGCAAGTCACAGAGCATCATGAACCAGTGTTCCACCGATGATGCTGGCTCCCTGGCTGGAGGAAAAGTTACTTCATAGTAAGCTCGATGCAAAGTCAAACAGAAGCCAGTGAACTGTTGGGATGATGCTCTGTGCACATCACTAGGGAGGATATAAAGATACCAATGAAAGAGAAGTCAGAACTTTCAGGTGATGCAGTTTCTAGAGTACAGATTCCAAAACTACAAGAACTGCTATGAGAGAAAAAGAATGTCATAACAAACTCATTTCGAGCATGCTATGTGGAGCATTAAACAATATTCTATTGGGCATTTAATTTGCAAAGAGGGAGAAATTTTAAGTGTATTTCCAAGGATAATTGATTCAGGGGCTCGTTCTAGGCAAGGCACCCTTTGGCTCCAGGATACAGAGAACCAATCATGTAAAATGCAGTTGTAGAAGACTTACATGTTCAGGGACGGTTTAAATTGAAAATTCCCTTAACTGAAAGGAAGTAAACTAATGCAAAAGGAAATGCTCCTTCCTTAGTGGGGTCTGGTGGCTGAATACGGCTCAGCACATGTTAACATGTACCATCTCACTTCATTTTATCAACATCTCCTACCGTCAGGCACTATTAATTATTATGACTACTCCACAGGTGAGGAAAGGGGTAAATGGATGAGTGGGAAAACTTGCCCAAGAGTCATCTCTCTCAGAAAGAGCTCATTAACTACCCTACCTCCACTAAACTGCCTATGGGACTGCAAGTCCCTAACCCTGAAGCCAAAGAAGGGCAGTGGGTCGTTTTACCTGTACGAGGCTATTTGAGGACTGAATGCTCCTCTAAAGACTTTACCAAAGCAGTGGGAACAAGCAGGCATCAGTAACACATATGAGGTCCTAGGCTTTCAGGACTCTGGCTTATAAAAATGGCTTTAAAACATTGTCGCCAATTCTGTAACAGACTAAACCATGGTTTCCCCAAATTCATATGTTAAAACTCTATCCCCCAATATGACTACTATACCTTGAAACTGGAGCAAATTAAGGTTATGAGGCTATACGGGTGGGGCTCTAATCCTGATATAACTGAAACCACATTAGAGAAAGATTTCTCTGTCTCTATCTGACTCTCTCTCTTGTCCTGTCTCTCCCACACACACCTCACATCATGTGAAAGACATTAAGAAATACCATCTGTGCACAGCAAGAAAGGAATCCCACTAGAAAGAGAGCCAGACGGGATATCTCTTTGCACTTTCAGGCTTTAGAGCTTGTGCGAGAGAGAGAGAGAGAGAGAGAGAGAGAGAGAGAGAGAGAGAGAGAGAGAGAGAGAGAGAGAGAGAGATTCTGTTCAATCACCTAGCCTATGTAATTTTGGGATAATAGACAGAGGTAAGTAAGACAAACTTCCTCATTCTCAATACCTCCAAAGTTGACTATATTAGGGTGTAGAATCTCAAGAAGGATAATTAAAATAAAACTGTGAGGATGAGCCCTCATCCAACCTGACTAGTGTCCTTGTAAGAAGAGTCCAGGACACATAAAGAAACACCAAAGTAGGACAACCATATGATGAGGCAATAAAAAGATGAACATCTGAAAGAGGCTTCAGATGAAACAAGACCTAGCAGTACATGATCTACATCCTGAGGTCAATCATTTGGAGTCACTCATCCGCCCCAGGTGACAGAGCATCTGTACCTTGTACTACATGAAAGGGAACTCCCAGGAACCTAGATTCATCTACCACAGGCCAATAAGAAACGATAAAAGCAAGTCTGTCATCCATTCTGATACCCACCCTTTCCCTGGTTCTTTACTAAGTACCCACCAGCCCAAGTTAGTGTCAATGGGATATCTATCTTTACTATATGCTTCTGTGGTCCTCATAGCTATATGCAATAAGAAGCCTCCTCACTGGCACTCTGAGCGAGATCTTGGTACAGAGTGTATTTCTTTTTTTTTTCTAAAGGTTTATTTATTATTATATCTAAGTACACTGTAGCTGTCATCAGACAGTACCAGAAGAAGGCGTCAGATCTCATTCTGGATGGTTGTGAGCCACCACGTGGTTGCTGGGATTTGAACTCAGGACCTTTGGAAGAGCAGTCAGTGCTCTTAACCGCTGAGCCATCTCTCCCGCCCCCCCCAGAGTGTATTTCTTATTCATGCTAAAAGGATGCACTTACTGATGTGGATCACCCAGTAACTATAATTAGCATTAAAAAATATTTGCAGTATATAGACAACCATTTTTGCCCATGTGCTAGAAGTTTTACCTGGCCGACTTCTGAACCAAAAGGAAACTAATGACCTTAACATGATTGGTAGTAGCATCCTTGTGGATTGTTCTAGTTACTAAAGCTCTGTTTCTAAGCCCTTTATCTCACAACTAGAAGAGAAAAGAACCCAGAAGGGTATCATGTCTTAGTCACCCCCAGAGAGTCACTCCAGTGTCCAGTTTGAAGATATCTAGTAGATGCCAGAAATTCTAAGCCATCTCACTATTACTGAGGGCCAGGAAACATTTATAGAGACGAGCCAGGAGTTTGTACTCAATTGGCTCTCCACAGTGCCTTTCAAAGTGGGCTGACATCTTGCCTTGTATAGAGGATTTCATTTATGTGGTAGTGCTGTATTCATGGAAGGCCAAAGCAGGAATAAAATAATTACCACCTCTTTCATGAGGGCTTAATGTACCCTATTTGCTCAAAAAGAGTATCTACTTGTACAGTGAGTATTTACTGAATATGAATTATATGCTAGACAACAAAGGAAACTAAACACTCTGCTTTCCTAATGTTCAAAGTCCAGCCAGGGAGAGAGAGAGAGAGAGAGAGAGAGAGAGAGAGAGAGAGAGAGA
>JADRCD010222924.1:18821-30748 GCA_019843815.1 Montemys delectorum
GAGAGAGAGAGAGAGAGAGAGAGAATAAATGAGATAAATGACAAGAAAATTGTCATAGAATAATTAAAGTGAAAAATGAATATGGCAAGGAAGTGAATAAAGAATTCCAGGTACGCAGAGACGGAAGGAAGGACAAGCATATAGCTATCTCCTAAGAGGCTCTGACAATACCTGACTAATACAGATGTAGAGGCTCACAGCCATTCATTGAACTGAGTACACGGTCCCCAATGAAGGAGTTAGAGAAAGGTTCTATGGAGCTTAAGGGTTTGCAGCCCCTTAGGACGAACAACAATTACTAACTAGTACCCTCAGAGCTCCCAGGGACCCAACCACCAATCAAGGACTATACAGGGTGGGATTGAATGTACTGGCAGCAGGTATATAGTAGAGGATTGCAAATTCGATCATCAATAGGAGTAAAGGACCTCGGCCTTGTGAAGGTTTTGTGCCCCAGTGTAGGGGAATGCCAGGGCCAATAAGTGGGAGAGGGTGGGGTGGCAGGCATGGGGAGGGGGGAGGCAAAAGGGGTTTGTTCTTGTTTTTGTTTGTTTGTTTGTTTGTTTGTTTTGGAGGGGAACCTGGGAAAGGGAAAATTTACATGTAAATAAAGAAAATACCTAATTAAAAAAAAAAAAAGAATTCCAGGTACAACAGGGATAGAGATACAAGTTGGAAGTCCTACCAGGGAAATCTGTGCTGATGAGCCAATGTGTATCAGAAGCTTAATAGAGAACAGAAAGATGGTGACTTACAGCCACTACATCATGACACACTGTACAATTAGATGTGGTGATCTTCCCTGGGTATATGTATTTATCAATAGCTAACTTAAGCAATTTATAAGAAACTCTGCATGTGATTAGGGAAGCCGAGTGCCTCCGGATCTGCACGTTTCGTAGGATGAGTCAGTAAGCTGGAGACACAGAAGAGCTGATGGTAGAAACAGCTCAAAAGCTGACTGCAGGCTGAAGACCCAGGAAGAGCTTAGGTTTCACTCTAAGGCAGGAATAATTCTCTCTTATCGTGGAACAGATTAGTTCTCGCTTTGGGATGGGGGGATTCTGCTTCTCACACATGTGTTTTGGAAGAGCTGGGGAGGGAAGCCATGGCTCTGGCTCATCAAGTGCTTACACTGACCTTTACCACCAGCCAGCAAGTCAGTCTTTTACTCTGTCCATACCATCACCCAATTGCATAAGGGTCAGCTAAGTGTGAGACTGCAGTTTGCTTGATTCATTCTATTCTTTCAAATGCTAATCACGTCCAGAAACATATGAGATAGAGTTTAACCAAAGAGTTAGGCACTCTGTGGCCGGGTCAAGTTGACAAAATTAACTAAGGTGATGTAGTTGCAAATACTAACTTGTCAGTGGTTAAAAGTTGAAATTTAACAGTTGTGACATGGCATAGTATATACGGTAAGGGATGCTGTGGTGTGACATGCTACAGATGATGTGGTATAGAATAAAATAGAACAAGGTGCTATCACCAGACTCCATCTTTTTCTCAATTGTATGATTCATACTTCCTGACCCTCTGTCATCTTGTCTCCACTGTGGGACTAGTCATACATGACTCCTATAGCTACAGGGAGAATTGGAAGATCTTGTGTGTAAGATGTGGAACACAACAACCACATCAGAAGAATTCAGGAAGTTGATGAGAGCTTCCTGACCGACCCTAAAGAAACTGCCAGGAGCTTCCCTTAATGCTGGATTCTAGGGTCCTCGGTGGAAATGTGATTAGGCTCTTCCAGAATAATTAGCCAGTTTCTTAGGATTCCAGACTTCAGGAGTTTTATTACAATTGCCTTTTATTCTTTGAAGGGCAGAAAACATAACAGTTTGAAGACCAAAAGGTAAAATTCTGAGCTGGTGGGTGATCTACAGCAAGGAATCAAGGCCCTGTACTTAAGGCAAAGTCATTCCAGGCCTAGGAAACCACAGGTCTGAGAGTGGGGCTCCAACTCAATTTGCTGGTTAAAATAAACTGAGAGATCACCTAGGATCCTCACACAAACTGACCCAGTGTTGGAGTCTCTCAGCTGCCTTAAACTCCTCTAGATAGTACATGAACAAATGTGCAACCCCATCTTTTGTGCCTGCCTGACAGATCCACTTACATTTCCAGGCCCCTCAACACTACCAGAAGCCAGGGGACTAAGTCCCTTCCTACTGCCTGTGCTCCTCTTAGGAATGGCTATTCATTAGCCTTGGAGGAAGACACAGGCACTGTCATGGTCTGCCCCTCAGCTCCTTGACATGTCTGTAAGTTAGACTTCCAAGTGCTCAGTTATTCCAATTATAAAACAGGGCTGATGACATAAACCTCTGAAGACTTTAAAAGGAGAACTGAATCCTTACCGTGTTCATTAGAGCATGGTAGCTCTAGTGAACTGTTCATGTGCACGCTGTGACCTTGCAGCCTATGCTATGCAAAAGCCCTGAGCTCAGGAAGATCTTCTTGACATTCTATTAAGTTTCAACATTTTTACTTAGCACTTGGTTTTGCAGAATCTGATCTGAGATCCCTTTTATTTATTTCACACATAGGAAAAAAAATGTGTGAATAACATTTTTATGAATAAAATAAACCCACCAGGGTTTATTCAATTGTCAAACAATAGCCAATAAGGGGCATAACTAAGAAGCAAGTGTCTTTCTGCTCTTCAAGATAGTACACCCCACTGAAATACCATTTACCAGTGTTTAGTAATGTAAGTGGCCCCCACCCTTCATCATCCTCACTTTCCATCACCCAGTAGTCTTTGTCCTTGACCCAATCACCTTCAGCCTAACAAAGACTGAGAAATGACTCTTGTTTGCCGATGAATGTAACTGATGACCACAAGGACTGGTTAGACAGGCCTAAGAGTCAGGGCTCTATGAGTTGGCTAGAAGCAGTGTTCTGTTTGAAGATGGCAGGGGTGGGGTGGATACTTGTTATTAGTCAACTTCGAAAGTGGGTGGAGCCTGGGATAGTCTTTCACCCTGGAGAGCCTCCTCTTTGCCTCAGGGAATGGTGATGGATGTGAATAAATTGTGAGTCACTCTTCAGGAAATAGCAAGGCTGGGAGGCCAGGACAGAAAGCAGGCTGCTGGAGATTCCTGGGCCATTCCACCAACCTTGAGGAAATGGAGAACAAGTGTCCCAAAAGAGAATTAGGAGCAAACTTTAGTTTGTGAATATTGACTCAAGGCATCCACAGGGGTTCGGCAAGAACAGGGCTCTGCACCACAGCTCTTGGCTTGTTCTAAATCTTCCTTTTCAGACCCTCCTCGGCTTTTGGTGCATTTTGTTGTTATAATTTTATTTTGTTTTTTATCCAGTGCATTGAGCTTCCTGGAAAGGATCCAAGGGGATAGAGTCGTCATCTCCCTGCTTGAGGAAGGTTTTGAAAAGAGCAAGAGCAGTGCATGCCTGGGTGATTCCGTAGGACAGAGTGGTGGAAGCTGACATAAACCCCAGAGAGGCCAAGGAAAACATAAGCGTGAAGAGGAAAAGAAAATCAGTCCTTCAGGTTACACAGGTGCTCCTGGGCACTGCATCTAAACTCACACAGTTTGGGAACCTTCAGGGCATTAGTCTCCACCAGACTCACATCAGTCTGGGTAAGATCTGATGGTCTGCATCATGGACGGTTTGGAAACGGCCGGTCTACAGATCACTCTTGCAGCAGCGATGTTCTCGGTGAAGCATCAATTTTGTGTCAGATCCATTATATTGTGGAAATCTGAAAAGGCAGGGGGGGGCGGGGGGGATGTCAAAATGCTGTCACCAGGGAGTAATGTATCATTTCAACAAATTCTTGGACACATCACTCATTGCAAAGAGAATGACTGAGGAAAGTGTCAGTGGGTATGTCCACCAACGAGGTTCTTTTCTTTTCTTTTCTTTTTAATTTTGTAATTATATTTATGTACAGAAAACTTAGTGTACTTGGTGGTGAGTTCTTTAGCCTTTGCCTTTCACAGCTTGGCAATGCAAGCCACAGACTTAGGACCCAGGACATTGCCTCCCCAGTGGCGACAGATCTCGTCATATCTGTCATCATAATTGGTCCTTACAGCTTCCACCAGCTTAGCCAGGACACTCTTGTCTTCCGTGAAGGCAACAGTGATGCATGTCTTCCTGTGCTCCAGGCACCCCAGACTGGCCTTGCCCTTGATGATGCCGTAGGGAAGACCGATCTTTTGACACAGGGCAGGCAGGAAAACCACCAGCTCTATGGGGTCTACATCATGGGCAATCACCACCAGCTGAGCCTTCTTGTTCTCCACCAAGGTAGTGACTGTATTGCCTCCTGCTCAGAGGACAGGTGGTCTTAGTTGGGACGTCTCCTTTGTCAGCAGCTTTCTTCTCAGCATGGGCCAGTAGCCTTTGTGGACAAACTTAAGCAGCTGAGTAGCTGTTTGCCTGTCCACGGCCTGCGTGAACTGGTTAATGGCAGGAGGTACTTTGAGCGCTTATAGAGAGGATGGCTCTTTGCCGATGCAGCCTGATGTAGCGGGGCCATTTGACGAATCGTGTTAGATCTCTTTTGGGCTGGATGGCCTGCCCAAGGCCGAAGTTCTTGGGCCTTTTCTCAAACAAAGAATTGACCACCTTTTTGGCCTCTTTCTCTTAACGACAGCGGGGGGCCGAGGCCACCTTGGTCCCCTTGGTCTTCTTTCCTTTGGGCATCTTGCTCGGCTGGTGGAGAGAGCAAGGTATCTTTCTTTATCCTGATGCTTAGTATGATTGTAAGGATGACCCAAAATTCTACCTACATCTGGTATCCCTCTGCCTTACCAGAGCATCGCAACATTCAATCATGAGAAACAGCTACATTTTATTTTATTGTTTGCCCCATTTTCATAAGAATGCCCCACTTAAAACAGCTACTCTAAGATATCAAATGATTTGAAGGAAATGAAAATGAGCTCTGTAATAGAACTAATTAAGGACAAAGGGAGGTGTAGGAGGTTGAGAGCATCTTCGTACTTGTTGACTCTTGAGAGTATGCCAGCAGAGACTCATGAATCACAGAGAGTGGCCAAGTGCTGCAGAATCCCTTTCCCGTTTGACTGAAACTACCTTGCTGTTCCTCAGTTTCTCTCTAACTTTCTTCTTTTCTTTCCTCCTGTATTAGCAGTTAAGTGCAAATTCAGTATCACCAAATACTAGATGCAGGAAGACTATTTTGAAATTGTCAATATTATAGCCAGGACAGGAAAATGAGCATAATAAAAAATGATAGAAAGTCATCTGTGAGAGCCATTCAGAGAGTTCTTGAAAAGTGACAAATAAGCCAACAGAACTATATTTATAGACAAATCAACAAAGCATTAACTTCTATGACCCCCATGTTGATGTATTTTTAAAATCACTTCTAAAATAAAAATCTTTCCCCTGTAAAGTTGTTTGTTCAACACAAGCAAAATCCCTAGGAGAATGTTTAAATTACCCCTGATGGCTGTCTTAATTGTTTTCTGTTGCTATAACAAACCACCTGAAGATACTTAATTTGTAAGGACTTATTTTGACTCTTGGGTATGGAAGCTAGGAAGAAGCATCATGCTTAGGAGTCGTGAGAGAACATGGCATTGGTATTTGCTTGGCTTTACCTCACGGTGTGCTAAGAAGGGAAATGACATAAGGATTACCACACTTCACAACAACATACTCCTAGCACTACTAGTCAAGTCCTTGTAGTTGAGATCCTCTTATTGGAAAAAGGCATTAACTCATCCATCAGGGTCTCTTGCCCTGTGACACAAACACTTTCCACAAGTGCCTGCTTGCAACAGCCCTGGACAGAGGGACTTCAAATGCATGACTTTGTAGAACACGCCACCTGTAACAGTGCAGTCACGAGCTGCAATAGTAGGCAGCCATTATAAATCCTGTGAAATCAGATAGAAATGTTCTTGCCACCGGTTCCTGGAGCAGATTGATTGGAGCAAGTAGGCAATGTGTGTCACTCCTCCTTCAATCCCTGACCTTTGTAAATGACTTGGGAGCCTCTTCTCTATTCAGGGAAGCAGAGTCTCCTTGTACACTCCAAAATCCAGACTTGCTCTCAAAGTTAATAATTATGTAGCAGTTGAGAACCAAGTTCTGGGACCAAGCCAACCATGCATCCTACTTTTCTATTTGAGTCCTGCCCCTTCCATGTAGTCAAACTCAGAATGATCTCCTGGAGTACAGGGCTCATGCTTAGTATCCATGAGAGTCCCAGGACAAGTAAGAGAACCCAGATAAAATTACATGGTATCAGAGCCGGGAGAAAGACTGGCTAAGACCACAGGGACTGAGGAACCTTTCAGCCTACCCCTGAACTTATTCCCAAACATAAGATGCCATTATCTTTAAGTTTTGGAGTTGAAATAGATAATCAACTTACAACATGATATGAAAAGAAGAGCAATCATATAATAAAGAGTTGGGTCAGCATGCCCAACTCTTTAGAGAATAAATAATTAGAAATTGTGACCAAAGGGAACAGCATTCACAAAAATCTGATGAATGCTTGTTGTAAGCTGCAGTCACATGGGAATACTGAAAAGCTCTCTTCTCCCTGCATTATGTAATCAAAGTCTTTAATGCATGTGCACTAGTCCCATGTTTGTGTACTATAAAAATGGTTCACGTAGAAGCACATACAGACACTCAGTTAAGGATACTAGGGCTCAGCGGTTAAGAGCACTGACTGTGCTTCCATAGGTCCTGAGTTCAATTCCTGGCAACCACATGGTAGCTCACAACCATCTGTAATGAGATCCAATGCCCTCTCCTGGTGTGCCTGAAGAGAGCAACCATGTACTCACATAAAAAAAAAAGTAAACCTTTTTTTTTTTTTTAAAAAAAAAAGGATGCTAATCCAAGAAAAACATTTTCAAAACTAGCCAATGTGTTAAAATGACAGTTTTTTTTTAACCATGATATACAGTTTCATAATCGTCAAGCATTCTACTAAGGAACATGTCTGAGCCAGGAGTGGTGACATATACCCTTGATTCCAGCATTCAGGTGGCTGAGACAGGAGAATTACAAATCTGAGACCAAAAGATGAAACTTGCAAAGGAGAGATGAGGCCTATTCCCTACAGTCTGGTTAAAACAACAACAACAACAACAAAAAAAACAAACCTAACCATCATAAGGAATACCCACCACCTTCCTCAAATTAACTAATATACCATAGCATGAGTCAGCATGGCTCTCTCTGTGTTCTACATTCCATAGGAATTTCCCACAAGAAAGTGAGCTGTGGTTTCAGCTCAAATGGTAACCTCGAAATCAGAGCAAACAGGATGCCATCCTTCAGGTGCTTACAGAGGCAGTCACAGGAGGACCACATCCTCCTGGGATGAAAGCTGTTTTATTGTGTATTAAGAAAGACTTTTGAAAGTCGATACAAAATTGGTATAGAGGCTTTGTAGTTATCCTAAAGCTTTCATTGAAGAACCTGCAAAGGTTTTATTGACCCATAGCTTTAATTTCCACCGCCTCCTATGGGTAAATGGCAAGCTTCACTGTCCCCATTTACCAGGTAGAGAAGCCAAAGTTGGAATATATACTGGGCACAGTTTGGTTGGTTTTTTTGCTTTGTTTTGTTTTGTTTTTGTTTTTGTTTTATTTGGTGGTTTTTTTTTGTTTGTTTGTTTTGTTTTTGAATAACACAAAACAAAACTAATATTGCCAAAGATAAAAACAATATGATTTTAAAATAAATAGATATCGTGTGTGCATTTTAAAGGACACATAAAAGCATGTAACTATAAAATTGGGTTGCTGGTATTCCCTCTGATGACTCTTAGCTGGTTTCTAGAGTAAGCACTTTCAGCTATTCTCTGCCCATGTATCACACCACTTAAAAGAAAAATGAAGAGAGAATGCCTGGGCACCGCTGTTTGATTCTCAAGTCAACATGATGAGTATTTTATAATATGGCCCACAGAAAGTCAGAAACAAGGACATGAAGGTCAGACAGGTGTGAAGGTGCACGTGCATCGTATGGAATGAACAGTGAAGCCCTTTTAGAAAAATCATGATCTTGGTGGAATCCATAAGGAGACAGGGAGTGGAGATGAACTTGAACCTAGCCAATGGCAACCTGGTCCTGTTCTGTCCCTGACAATAAATAGGGATGTAAGAATTCAACACCCTCCAAGCTATTCCCTCTGTCTAGGTCCCTAATCAATGGGCATGAGTGCTTTGTTATGCACTTAGTCTAGTCTACCAGTTCCTGGATCCCACATCCTTATGGGAGCATTCAGAGGCAGTTCTCATCATGTCCATGCAGAACTGGTTAGGCCATAAAACAAAGGTCTTTTCTGTCTCAATGGCTTTATATGCTCAGAAGAAAAAAGTCCATAGTAGCTCCTTCACAGGGTTGTAGTTTTGAGGCAAACCATATCATACAGCTCTTAGAGTAATCTAGGAATGCAGAGATCACTGTTTGGCAGTTGTCATCAACGACATCCTCATTACCCTTCTTCTTGTCATAGAGCACTGTTCATCAAAACCAAGAACCTCCTGTTGTACTTTGTTTCAAATGATGTATCACATATCCTGTCTCCCATATAGTAAAAATAAAAATGAAATGAATGTCAACCATGTGAGAGTTAATCTTCATTGTCAACCTGACTGCATTTGGAACTACTGAAGAAGCACACCCCTGGGCTTCTCTTTCAGGGAATTTCCAGATGAGTTCAATGGAGCAGGCAAGAGTTACCACACATGTATCTCCATGGACATGGCACCAGCCATGGACTCGGGTACCTGAGCGAATGAGAGGAAGCAGAAACAGAAGCCAGCATTCATCTCTCTCTGCTTCCTGACTGTGGAGACAGTCCCTCCCTCTCTGCAATCCATGAGCCAAGAGAAACCCTTCCAAAAGTCGATTTTCTCTAGTGTTTTGTCACAGTAATGAAACAAAATGTAGACCTCATACAAGGCATTGGCTACAGTTTGTCAACTAGTGATTGACATCATAAGGACTGTTAGATATTGAATATATGTGTTCAAATGCCACACGGTAGCTTAAAATATATATGTGCAATCACTGTGTGTCAATTCAAACATGCATTAATTAGATAGAAAATAGAAGTAAAATTTCAGGTTGTGAGGAAACTATCTATAATAAACCCAAGTAATTCCACCGCTTAACTTTGAGTTCCTTTAGTCCAGTGGTTCTCAACCTTCCTAATACTGTAAACCTTTAATACTGTCCCTCGTGTTGTGGTGTTCCCCCAACCAGAAAATTATCTTTGTTGCTAATTCATAGTTGTAATTTCAATACTGTTCTGAAAGAATGGTAATGTAAATAGCTGATTTGCATTATATCTGATATATGACCTCTGTGAAAGGGTTGTTAGATCAGCAGAGGGGTCAAGACCTTGGACAGGAGTTGAGAACCACTCCCTTAGCCTGAATGTGTTCAGTGGTGTATGGTAAATTGTAGCACATACATTGAAGTGCAAACACCCTGCAAGGAAACCTGTGGGTAAATCTCCAAAAGACATCCATGCTATCAGTCTTCCATGTTACTGCGTCTTCTCCACTTTTATCATCATTTTTTTTCTCTCGTCTCCTTACTTTAGGGATCCATAGTTGGCTTTTAAACATCACCTTTCCCTAGTCATTAATCTAACTTGTTTCTCTTTTGCCCACACCATCACTCTGATGACCACTTGTCCCATGGGCAGCTGACAGTCAACATTTCTAAAACTGCGGTTAGGATTTCTACCCAGTTCTTCCTGCCAAATGTTGCTCCTCTGGTAACTCCTGCTTGTCAGACAGTTCAGAGACCTCAGAGCGCCCCTGTCTTCCCCACTGTGCTTCCTTATCCATCTCTGTACATCAGGGCCGCCCACGGTGTCTCATTCGCATGTCTCTGTAAGTACTCTTATTGTATTTTCAATTTCTATTCTTGCAACTTTAGGGTGCCTGTAGCATGGACTACTGGAATACAACCTTTGACAAGTACTCTCTAAGTCCACTTTCTACTGATGAAGACTGAAGTTTTGAGAGCAGGGGTGGGACACGTAGCTAACAAGCAGATTTTTCTTTCCACCGTAGTGTGGTTGTGTCGGAGACCACATTGCATCATCCCCAAATATGCTCCTTTGGCGTAAGTATTGTTGCCAGTCGTTTTCATAAATAGCAAATACAGAAAAACTGCCCGCTTATAGGAAATGTACAGCTGCTGAGGAGACCATGTGTAAGGATTTCTCCTTCTCGGCACCTCAGTGAATAACGTGACTAAGTCAGCAGGTTCTCTTCAGTGACACGGGCACAGTTTTCTGTCTGTATGAAAACCTCACTCTTATTACTGAGTTCTCCTTGGTTTCTCAGCATCTTTTATCCCGCTGCAACATAGATTGAATAAACTGAAGATCGTTGGTTTGGTCTAAAGTCCTCAAGCTGGAGTCCATGTTCAAGTAGCTACATCTGGTGAGTGCGTATAACACCATAGAACGTAATACAGGGAAAGGAAGCCTGAGAGAAGGTGGCAAGAAGGATGGAGCCTAGAGCCTAAATGTATCTTCTTATCAGAAACTTGTCTTGTAGTAACGCATGTATACCAACAGTGAGGGCATGAATTCACTCAAGAGGGCAGAGCTGTGTATTACCTTGACGAAATGCCTGAGGAAAAAGTTTTCAGGTAAACGGACAGAGCTAGCCTAGGTGCAGTAACACAGAGTCAAAAAGACAAATGCCATGTGTGTCCACTTACCTGTTAACGCTAACCCCAAGTCTCAAGATAAGACTATTTAACCTGGAGTAACTAAAGACGCCAGGAAAGTGAAAAGAGGCTAAGATGGGGGATATAGGAGTGCTAGAGAAGGGAACTGTAAAGCACAACTGCTATGAAGACGGGTGAAAAATAGCTGGAAAGACTTATCTGGAGACAGGAGAGGGACCACAACACAAACAGGAGGGAAAGAGGAGAGACAAATAGCGCAAAAGATGTTTGGAAAAGACATAAGGAATTATATCATTTTATGGGTACATAAAACTACATACAATATATACAAGTGTGTGGGTGCAGGGGTGGGGGGGCAGTAATTGAAGTTGTGCCAATTGAGATGACAATGTCAGTGCAAAAGACAACCATAGGTTATCTAACAAAACACCTATTACAAAGCCTAGGAACTCTCCCACTGAGTGGTTTTTCAGGAGGGCACAAGAGATCCCCCAAGCAATTTAGACTATTTCAATTGCCATTCCTTGGGGCCTCCCAGAAAAGGAAGTCAGACTGTGTTGCTGAAGACACCACACACTTCACACAGAGCATTTGGATGAATTGATCAGGCTCTGACACAGAGGGCTTCTCAATGAGGACTAGCTCTCATCGTTTTTCAAGAAACCATGCAAGTTCCCAATAGAGAAAATCAAAGGTCCTGCCCATCTGTAATGTCAATGAGCCACAACCATATCCAGCATGGTAAGCTATTCCAATAGGTGTAACAGTGGTACTTATATCTTTGCAGTAACTGACAGTCATCTCTGTGGACTTAAGGCTCACTCAATAAGAGAGGATTTGTACCTGATACTGTAAATTTAGCCAACCATCTGGGAGGCCCTGGAGCCTGGACAAGAACCTACTATTTCCACTTCCTAAACCAGTATAATCTTTAACTCGAGTTGTAACTGCATCATATACCCACAGATAGGTACAGTTCTCATCCCTCATCAAAGGAACATGTTGCAACAGGTGGAAACCATTACAGAAAGCCACAACTGGTCAAAAGCCAAAGATTGACTGGCAGATGCCCACTCCCAACTAATACAACCCCTACACACACACACAAGGCTCAAGGGCCATCAAGAAAAAGGGGATGCCAAGATTGTAAGAGTCATAGAACTGAGACAAATGCCCTGAGATACTCTCTTCTAAGTAAGAAAGAAAGAAAGAAAGAAAGAAAGAAAGAAAGA
>JADRCD010222924.1:30848-41025 GCA_019843815.1 Montemys delectorum
AGAGAGAGAGAGAGAGAGAGAGAGAGAGAGGAAGGGAGGGAGGGAGGTACGTAGGTAGATAGGTGATAGATAGGTAGGTAGGTAGGTAGATAGATAGATAGATAGATAGATAGATAGATAGATAGATAGATAGATAGTCCAGGGCTGGAGAGATAGCTCAGTGGTTAAGAGCACTGACTGCTCTTCCAAAGGTCCTGAGTTTAAATCCCTGCAACCACATGGTGGCTCACAACTATCCTTAATGAGATCTGATTCCCTCTTCTGGAGTGTCTGAAGACAGCTACAGTGTACTTACATATAATAAATAAATAAATCTAAAAGAAAAAAAGATAGTCAGAACAGACTCAAAGAGAGTGGGAGATGGTGTATATGGGAGGAGTTGCTGAAAGAGTGGAAGGTGAATGTGATCAAGATAAACTGTTCTCTAACAATTAATAAAATATTAATAAAAAAGAAACGAAATTTATTTAGATCACAGACATGGAGGTTTGAGGTTAAGGTAAGACATTTGCTTTGGCTCACCTCTTAGAATGCCCTCTCTGCTGCATCACTGGGGAGAACCCTCAGCTGTTTCACTGTGTGTGTGTGTGTGTGTGTGTGTGTGTGTGTGTGTGTGTGTGTGTATGTGGTGTAGGGGGTTGCTCAGCTATGCCATTGGAAATGTCCATCAGTTCCATCATTGAAAAAGACCCTTAGTGGTTTGCAGCCCCCCTTAGGATGAACAACAATATGAACTAACTAGTACCCTCAGAGCTCCCAGGGACCCAACCACCAACCAAGGACTATACATGGAGGGACTGATTGTTTTGGCAGCATGTGTATAGTAGAGGATTGCAAAGTTGATCATCAATAGGAAGAGAGGTCCTCGGCCCTGTGAAGGTTCTGTGCTCCAGTGTAGGGGAATGCCAGGGCCAATAAGTGGGAGAGGGTGGGGTGGCAGGCATGGGGAGGGGGGAGGCAACAGGAGTTCGTTCTTGTTGTTTTTGTTTGTTTGTTTGTTTTTTGGAGGGGAACCTGGGAAAGGAGAAATTTACATGTAAATAAAGAAAATACCTAATGAAAAAAGAAAAAGAGAGACCCTTAGTAAATAAAGAAAATATCTAAAAAAAAAAAAAAAAAAGGAAAAAGACCCTTAGCTACATCAGTGGGGTAACTCCTTGGCTCCATCATGTCAGGGCAGATGTGTGTGTGTGTGTGTGTGTGTGTGTGTGTGTGTGACATTTATGTCTTGTTTTTACCCCTACAGCTGGATCCCCTAGCCTCTCTTGCAACAGGTGGTAGCAGTGGGGCTGAGATGATTGTGTTCTGAACACTTACATGTGGATAAAAGTGATTTGCCCACCCCTGACCTAATCCTTAATCATTATCTACATAACTGATCTCAGTTTCCTCAGCTGGTCTGCAGGCTTTATATTAGTGACCAGAGAACTCTTAAAGCTATGTCTTGCTGATCTACGTATATCCATAACCCAGTCATTGTGGTATTGGGTCTCAAACCTGGCACAAAAGGCCGAAGTGCCTAGAGGGCTAATTATCTAATACATACAAAGAACTCAAGAAGTTAGACTCCAGAGAATCAAATCAACCTATTAAAAAATGGGGTACAGAACTAAACAAAGAATTCTCAACTGAGAAATACTAAATAGCTGAGAAGCACCTAAAGAAATGTTCGACATCCTTAGTCATCAGGGAAATGCAAATCAAAACAACCCTGAGATGCCATCTCACACCAGTCAGAATGGCTAGGATAAAAAACTCAGGTGACAGCAGTTGCTGGAGAGGCTGTGGAGAAAGAGGAACATTACTTCACTGCTGGTGGCATTGCAAGCTGGTACAACCACTCTGGAACTCAGTTTTGCAGTTCCTCTGAAAATTAGACATAGTACTACCAGAGGATCCAGATATACCACTCCTGGGCATATACCTGGGAGATGCTCCAACATGTAATAAGGACACATGCTCCACTATGTTCATAGAAGTCTTTTTTATAATAGCCAGAAACTGGAAACAACTCAAATGTTCCTCAACAGAGGAATGGATACAGAAAATGTGGTGCATCTACATAATGGAGTACTATTCAGCTATTAAAAACAATGAATTTATGAAATTCTTAGGGAAATGGATGGATCTGGAGAGTATCATCCTGAGTGAGGTATCCCAATCACAAAAGAACACACATAGCATGCACTCTTTGATAAGTGGATATAAGCCCAGAAGCTCAGAATACCCAAAATACAATCCACAAACCACAAGAAACTCAAGAAGAAGGAAGACCAAAGTGTGGATACTTCGTTCCTTCTTAGAAAGGGGGAACAAAATATCCATCTAAGGAGTTGCAGAGAGAAACTATGGAGCAGAGACTGAAAGAAGGACAATCCAGAGATTGTTCCACCTGGGAATCGTTTGCATATTCAATTATCAAACCCAGACACTATTGTGGATGTCAGCAAGTGCTGGCTGACAGGAGGCTGATAGAGCTGTCTCCTGAGCGGATCTGACAGTGCCTGACTAATACAGAAGTAGAGGCTCACAGCCATTCATTGGACTGAGCATAGAGTCCCGAGTTAGAGAAAGGACCCATGGAGCTGAAGGGGTTTGCAGCCCCTTAGGATGAACAACAATATGAACTAACCAGTACCCTCAGAGCTACCAGGGACTAAACCATCAACCAAAGAGCACACATGGCTCCAGCTGCATATGTAGCAGAGGATGGCTTAGTTGATCATCAATGGGAGGAGAGGCCCTTGGTCCTGTGAAGGTTCTATGTCCCAGTGTAGGGAAATGTCAGGGCCAGGAAGTGAGAGAGGGTGGTTTGGTGAGCAAGGGGAGGGGAGAGGAAAGAGAGTTTGTTTTTTGTTTTTGTTTTTGATATGTTTTCGGAGGGGTAACCAGGAGAGGAGATATCATCTGAAATGTAAATAAAGAAAATATCTAATAAAAAGAAAGAAAATAAAAAGAACATCAAAGCAGAGCTGGATGCCAATTTCTCCACTATCCCCCAGCCCTTACCTGTTACAGCATGTGGCTGGCATAACCAACCCCCTGTCCTAAAGTTCTCCAGACTTGGGGATGGGGGTACCCTTCTCCTAGACACCCTTCATTATATCGTCCCACCATTTTGGTTACCTGGTCCTTTTGTGTACCCTGTGCTCTCTTGACTAGTGTCTTGTCCCAGGTTGTCCCTCGCAGTCAGTAGCTCCCCTTCCCTCAACTCTTCCCTCTGCTTACATGGCCTGGCTCACGGTCATGGTCACTCTGGACTTTCCCATATGTCTCTGCTTTTGGTTATGCTTTTCCGTTTATGTACAATAAACTTCCTCCTCCACTATACCTAGGAGTCGTTGTGCCCTTCCTTTTTTCATTCAATTGGCATTTTAAAAAATGCCTGTGCTCTCTTTGCACCTACTCAGGCACAGAACTTTGCTGGGGCTTCTAAGTCCTCTGGGCTCTCCACTCAAGCATGGCAGGAACCATGAAGTCACCTCTGTTTGGGAAGCTACTTTTGAACTGAAGCCACTCATTGGCCATTCCCACAGACATACCTTGACCTATCCCAGAAGATCCTACCAACTCACTAGGTGAGCTTCTGCCCCCTTTAACCCTAAAGGAAGCCTCTCTGTACTTTAAGCCATGGTTTAGTAGGTTCGTACCTTCATGTAATAAACAATGCAATGGGATTGAGAAGTACCCGCTCACTTCCCTTTCCAACCATGGAACCCCAAAAGCTATTAAATGCCTTAAGTAAGAGGGAAACTATTCAACTCCCAACACACAGACTAGGTCACCCTGCCTGAAGAAAGGGGAATGACTTTCCGCCATTTCTAATGAATCCACAGTGGAATGAAATGAGACCCATAGGTTTCTGAATGACTGAACTATGTCACTCATTGTTTTGAACCCCTACCATGTTATTAATGCTAATAAGTCCCATCTCCTGAGGAGATCATGGCATGGCTGGGACAGTAGAATAGTAACTACAGAAATGGAGCAGACTGAAGTTCAGGAAGGGCTGGGCTCAGAAGAAGTCAAGGTAAGTAGCTATCCAAAGCAGGTGTCCAATCCAGCAGATCAGAGGAGCAAAAGCACAGCTGAGCCTCTGGGGACCAAGAACAGGAGGGGTGAGAAAGGTGGGAGCCAGGCTAAGGAGAAGAGGGATGCTTCTTGTACCTTTTATTTAATCTATAAACATGCTCTTCCTCTTGTTAAATGGAGGCTAAGGGGAAGTCATTAAAGATCTGAGGCCTCACCGTGACGGGAAGATGAAGTGAGCTGGAAAGAGGCCAAGCCAGAGAAAGGGGGACCAGTTCTGAGGCCTGTTCTCTGCCTTCCTCCAGGATGAGCCATCTTCTAATTATAACCTGACCCTGAAACCACAGAGATGACACAGCATGAGGGGTCCCTGGGTTGGCTGGGATTTCTAAGAGCCTGACAGACAAGGGAGCTGGTACATGCTCATTCTGCACTCAAGGGTTTTGCTATGGAGCCATAGTTCTATCAGCCTCCCCTTTCTAGTACCTATAGTGCTAATGAACTCAGTTTCTATGTCACCATTGTTTGGAATCTCTATCCTAGAATTCACCAGAGGTCTTGATCCTAGACTGTTTTGTAATGTGACCTCTTTGGAGAGTGTCAGAATTCAGAGTGAGTCTTAACTCAATTGGCCTGGGGTGGAAGGAGGCCAGTGAAGTGTGAGTCACAGCAGAGAGGAGGATTCATTAGTCTGGAGCTTGAGAAAGACTTGGGTCTAAGACAATCACTTCTGGCTTCTCGCTGCTAACATAAAACTCGGTGAGTTAAAACAGGGGTAAAACAAAGACTACATGGTGTTCTCTTATTAATGACCTTAGTTGCTTAGACATAAAGCAAAAGGAAAAGGGGGGAAAAAAGCAGAGGGCTGGTCATGGGCAAATACAGACCTAAATCATCTTGGAGAAATGAACGAAATGTTATATTTTGTTTCCCCACTCCTACCCCAAATCAGAGTTGATGGCACAAGAAGTGTCTCAGTGATGATGAGCCAAGGACAGGTTCATGCTGGGTCTCTGTTGTACTATTCTCAGTTCGGCAACCACAGGCAAGTGGTTGAATCCCTCTGAGCCACAGCTTCCTTGCCTATCAGCTATATGTTAAAAAATAAACATGGCAGTCGGGCAGTGGTGGCGCACGCCTTTAATCCTAGCACTTTGGAGGCAGAGGCAGGCTGATTTCTGAGTTCGAGGCCAGCCTGGTCCACAGAGTGAGTTCTAGGATAGCCAGGACTACACAGCGAAACCCTGTCTTGAAAAATAAAATAAAATAAAATAAAATAAAATAAAATAAAATAAAATAAACATGGCAAACATTCCCTTTCTTTGACATTTTCCCATTTTCCATGGTGTGTGTGTGTGTGTGTGTGTGTGTGTGCGTGTGTGCATGTGAGTGCAAGTGCACATCTGTGTACACTTGTGTGTATGCATTTTCATGTGTGTTGGTATACATATATGAGTATTCATGTGGGGGGGGGGAGCCTGAGTTTGATGCTGATAATCATCTTTAGTCACCCTTACACACATTCCTTATTCATTGAGGCAGAGTCTCTCAATCAGACCCAGAACATGACTACATGGCTAGTCCTATGAGATAGATTGCTCTTGAACTCCTGACTTTGCCTCTCAAGGCTGGGAATATAGGCAGGCTGCCATGCCTACTTGGCATTTACTTGGATTATGAGCTCCAGTTGTCATACCTACGTAGCAAGCACTTTAACCACTTAGCTATCTTCCTAGTCTCTGGCCGCTATTCTTAAATAACTATTATGTGTTAGGCACTGAACTTAGTGTCTTATTTATATCTTCTCAAAAACTAAAACGTTGCAGTGGTCTGGATGTATTTTGTTCTCCAAAGACACGTGTACTGTAAATTTGGTCCCTACTGTGGTAATGTGAAGGTGGTGGGACTCTTACAATTAGAGTCCTGAAGCACATTATTAAGGCATTAGTATTGAGCCCTGTGATAGGAGTTATACTGACAGTGTGAAATCAGTGACTAGGGTTTGTAAAGTAAGGTGACCCCATGTACTTGGTCTGTTCTCCATATGGCTTTTCCTTGTCTTCTTCCATAGTCAAGAAAGTTTTGATGAAGCCAAACACCACACTGTTTGAACCTTTCATCCCTACAAAATCCTGAGAGCTCAGTAATCATGAAGCACATAGCCATAAGAACTTGTTACAGCAACTGAAAATGTAAGATGCTATAAGCTAGGACTAAGCAACCTGAGATCAGCACCAGCTCTCTGACTCCTTTCTTCACCTGTGAAATTAGTACTCTCACACCTGTGTCCTGTGTGCAATCATATTCTCTCTCTCTCTCTCTCTCTCTCTCTCTCTCTCTCTCTCTCTCTCTCGCCCTTTACCCCCTCATTTTTCTCCCTCTCTCCCCGTCGATATTCAGTTTCTTCTCCCCCATTCTCTTTCTCCCCTCTCCCTTTCCTCCTCCCCCTCTGTCTGTCTGCCTTTATCCATCTTTCTTTTAGAATGTTGATAAATGATCAGTACATTGACAGGTAATTAGGTGAATAAATAGATGTATTAACTTTCTGCAGATAAATACATATATTCATACAACCAATACTTAGTACATCATAAGCATACAATTATTTCTTTGTTGGAAAACTCGCCACTCATCATTTTCTCAGCAGCCAGGTCTTCTTCTTCCTGAATATGGAAAACTTATACTTTATGGTTAATGGAAAAAGAAAACGGTTAAGATTATATGAGAAATTTCAGACTTGTTGATCAATGAAGGATTCCATTGTTATGCCTTGCCTCCTCTTTCTTCTTCTGGCTCCTTTCTGTCATGTGCCCTCCTCCTTTCCCCTTCTTCCACATTCTCTATTTCCTTCTGCACCTTTGTCCTTCTCTTCTCTCTTCCTGCTCCTCCTCTTTTCTTTCTTTTCCTCTTCCTCCATGTATTCATTTGAGCAGCTATGTCTACTCATAGACTTAAGTTGACACAATGGGCAACTCAGTGAGACAAGATAAGAATGCAGCAGGAGAATGTCGACTCTGGAGCCAAACAGTGTGAACTTGACATATTGTAAGACCTCTGTACATGGTACATGGTTAAGTTCTCAACTCTTCACTTTCACTGTCTCATAAACCCATGCTAACAGTATTCAGTAACAGTATTCACCTCCTTACCGTGGCAAAAACCAGAACAAGGGAAGCCCTTGGCAGAGCATCTGGGGAATAGTAACTGCACATCATTATTACCCTATATCCTTAGTGTTGGCCTCATTTTATAGATGAATACAGTGTCAGGAGGCTGCAACTTCCCGACGATTGTACATCAAAGAACCCTCCATCACTCTGCACAGAGGAAAAGAAGGCTGTGAAGTCAATCTGCAGAGACAGTTTCATTGAGAACCAATGTGAACTAGACGTAATTGTTTGAATGCTTTGTCTTGACCCAATCAATCGTACAATATTCTAGTGCCCACAGTGTCTGGGACACAGAGAATTTCAAGGGAATGTTGGATCCACAAGAGCTTCAGAAGCTGATAAGAAAATTAGGAGCAGGAATCATTTGGAATTGGAGCTTTTTTTTTAAAGATATTTTCTTTATTTACATGTAAATTTCTCCTTTCCTAGTTTCTCCTCCAAAAGAAAGACAAACAAACAAACAAACAAACAAACAAAAACAACAAGAACAAACCCCTGTTGCCTCCCCCCTCCCCATGCCTGTCACCCCACTCTCTCCCACTTATTGGTCCTGGCATTCCCCTACACTGGGGCACAGAACCTTCACAAGGCCGAGGTCCTTTCCTCCTATTGATGATTGAATTTGCAATCCTCTACTATACACATGCTGCCAGAACAATCAGTCCCACCATGTATAGTCTTTGGTTGGTGATTGGGTTCCTGGGAGCTCTGAGGGTACTAGTTAGTTCATATTGTTGTTCGTCCTAAGGGGCTGTAAACCCTTCAGCTCCATAGATCCTTTCTCTAACTCCTTCATTGGGGACCGTGTACTCAGTTCAATGGATGGCTGTGAGCCTCTACATCTGTATTAGTCAGGTATTGTCAGAGCCTCCCAGGAGATAGCTATATTTAGGCTGGTTTGTCCTTCCTTCAGTCTCTGCTCCATAGTTAATCTCTGCAACTCCTTCTGTAGGTATTTGGTTCCCATTTTTAAGAAGGAATGAAATGTCCACCTTTTGGTCTTCCTTCTTCTTAAGTTTCTTGTGGTTTGTGGGTTGTTCTTCCTGTATTCCAAACTTCTGGGCTTATAACCACTTATCAGAGAGTGCATACCATGTGTGTTCTTTCGTGATTGGGTTACCTCACTCAGGATGATACTCTCCAGATCCATCCATTTCCCTAAGAATTTCATAAATTCATTGATTTTAATAGCTGAGTAGTACTCCATTGTGTAGATGTACTACAGTTTCTGTATCCATTCCTCTGTTGAGGGACATCTGGGTTGTTTCCAGTTTCTGGCTATTATAAATAAGGCTGCTATGAACATGGTGGAGCATGTGTCCTTATTACATGTTGGAGCATCTTCTGGGTATATGCCCAGGAGTGGTATGGCTGGGTCCTCTGGTAGAACTATGTCCAGTTTCCGGAGGAACCGCCACACTGATTTCCAGAGTGGGAAGTGGAGCTCTTGAGTGAGTGAGCAAGAGCCAGCCCATTAGTGGCAGTGAATGGAGTCTGAGGGAAAGGAAGGACTAACTTACCCCAGGAAACGTAACTAAGATGCAACCTACCAGAAAATGGAGCCCACTGACCCTGAGAATAGGCTCATTGTGGAGCATGTTCTAGGAGGGGAGAACATAGTTCCTGTAAGGCTCCTGCCTATCCAATTGTCCTCCCCACAGTCCACATTCACTCTTCAGTCATCCCTCAGAAGAAACAGAAAGAGTCAAATGGCTGGTTAGGGAAGCAGTTGTCAGAGTGTTTTTGACGGGAAGCAGAGTCTTATCCTGAGGACAGCCTCAGTTGACTTTCAGATTAAGTGTGACAGTCATAGCATCTGTAGTTCACAGGTAGTTCTTCCTGAGACTTCCCAGGCTGACCTCCAGGCTGTGCTAAGGTGAGCAAGGCAAAGAGTCTCATCCCTTTTCCATATATGGACATTGAGGGCCACAGAGCTGGAGAGACTTGTCCAGAGCCACCAGGCAGCTAGCATCAGGACCACACCCTGACACAAAAATCAAGTTCATGTTCATCCCTGTTCTGGATATATGGTATATATCCATGAGTCCATGTGAGTTATATTCTTCTTTCCCTGGCCTCATATCTCTACCTCAATCCTGCCTCATATCTCAATCCCATTAGCCAAGTTAGAGAACCACAGCAAAACTTAGGGATTCTGTCAGCCATAGCTGGGGAAGTCTTGTGAACATAACTTGAAAACTTTCTTTCTTTCTTTCTTTCTTTCTTTCTTTCTTTCTTTCTTTCTTTCTTTCTTTCTTTCTTTCTTTTTTTTTTTTTCCGAGACAGGGTTTCTCTGTGTAGTCCTGGCTGTCCTGGAACTCACTCTGTAGACCAGGCTGGCCTCGAACCCACAAATCTGCCTGCCTCTGCATCCCAAGTGCTGGGATTAAAGGCGTGTGCCACCACTGCCAGGCAACTTGAAAACTTTCTGTGCTGTTCATCAATGGCTATCAGTAGCCTGGAAGATAGATTCTGACATCTGCTTGAATTCGGATCCAAAGTCCACCCTAAACTGACATCTTTGCCTGGTTCCTTTCATCTCTTAGTTTTCTCCTCTTTTGATGGGTAAAAGTACAGAGAATTATCCATTTACTTAAGGATCTCTCTAAACAGTCTTGCAGCTTCCCAGATGGATAGTGCTTGCCCATGAAGTCACAGCCTTAGTACTGGATATTTCCAAACATACAGGTGGCTCAAAGGCTCCACTTTCAGAACAGACACTAAAAGGCTGAACCCTAGATGATAGCATCAGCAAGGGCACTGGCTCCCAAAAGCTTAACTTACATTCACCTAAGGAGCATTCAGGAAACTCAGACTTGTCATCATCATGCCTGTGGGTCCTAGTGGGAATGCAGGCATCTGGTTTGTCCTTAGAAATATTTAGTTGTATTAGTTAACTGGGGCTTCTACAATAGAGTGTCACAGAGTGGGTGGCTGATATGATAGAAATGTTCTTTCTTGCTATTTTGGAGGTCCAC
>JADRCD010222925.1:0-27743 GCA_019843815.1 Montemys delectorum
GATCCCCATTACCCATGTGTCTTTGTTACCTTTCTGGTGCTGTGATAAAAAATACTTTGACCAGGAGAGCTTATAGAAGATTGTTTGGGCTTTTACTTCTGGAAGCATAAGAGGTCATCCTGGTGGGGAGGCATGGCAGCATGTGGCAGGCATAGCAGTAGAAGCAGGAAACTGCCACAGGATGAACTGAAATTGTGGAACAGAGAGAGCCAAACTCCCAAACCCTGCTACCCCAGTGACTACTTCCTCCAGAAAGGAACTCCTAATCCTTCCCAAACAATGTCACTGACTGAGGACCAAGTGTTTATATTCCATAGACTGGGGGCCTGCACTGGGGCAGAGGAGGGGAGGGGAGGGAGGGGAGTCATTCTCATTCAGACCACTCTACCATGTTTGATTAAAGACAGGTGCTGGGGAGGCCAACTCAGGAGGTTTCCCTGTGAGTTGTTGGCCAAGCCAGTCAAGCCTAGTCAAGTTTCAGGTTTAGGGATCAACCCTGTCCAAAAATGAAAGAGCAAAGTGATTAAAGAAGCCAGCTTACCTCGACCTCATCGAGTGTGCGCGCACCCATAAATTTCTTTCCAGGAGTGACTGCATAGTTAGTAAATACTTGCGATGTGAATATTATCATTGGAACAAAGCTCACTTACCTTAGTTCCCCATTAAGATCCTCAGGATTGCTCTGCTGTTGGCAGGCAGTTTATAGTGAAGAACGGTTTGGGCTGGGGAGGTAGCTCATTGGTAGACTGCTGGCTAGCATGCATAAAGCCCTGGATTTAATTCCCAGAACTTCATAGGAACAATGTCCGGTGGCACACAGCTGTAACTCAGGACACAGGGCAGGGGATGGGTGCGTATAGGTCATCCTCATTTACAAAGGGAGTCCCAGGCCAGCTTGGGCTCCATGAAACCCTGTCTCAAAATCAAACTAACAAAAGGCTGGAGTTTAAGTAATTAACCTTGTTTGAAATACATTTTGTAAATATTCCATAATATTCTAAATTATTTGCATACTAAAATGGACATTGCATTACTTGAGTCATTTGAAAAGTGTCTAGGCATTTTCTTAATTCAAATCATTGTATAAGCTGGCAATGGTTATTCTAATTATACTACTCAGGAGACTGAGGCAAGAGGATGGTAAATTTGACTGTAGCCTGGCCTATCTTGTCAGGCCCTATCTCAAAACAACAATAAGATGTGTATATACTTAGACATACTGTCTTTGTTAGGGTTTCTATGAAGAGACACCACGACCAAGGCAACTTTTGTAAGGGACAGCATTTAATTGGGGCTGGCTCACAGGTTCAGAGGTTTAGTCCATATCATCAAGGCAGGAGCATGGCAGTATCTAGGCAGGCATGGTGCAGGAATAGTTTAGAATTCTACATCTTGTTCCAAAGGCAAGCAAGAGAAGACTAGCATCCAGGCAGCTAGGAGGAGGGTCTCCAAGCCCACCCTCACAGCGACACACTTCTCCTAATAAGGCTATACCGACTTCAACAAGGCCACAACTCCTAATAGTGCCACTCTCTGAGCCAATCATATCCATACCACTACATATACCAATAGTACAAGAGACTACAGGGATAGGATTCTAGCCACGAGAGAAATCCCATCTTGTCACTGATCTCTGGTTTCCTTTCAGAGACAGTCATAAGTGATGTTTTCTTGGGATGCTTCCAGAAAATCTCTATGCACTGACAAGTGTTGTATATTACATATATACAACATACATGTAAGGATATATATATATGTATGTACATATACATATATATCTCCATATATCCATATATAAAAATGCATTTATCCATTTCTTTAAGACAGCCAAATATCATGGTATACACTTGTAATCCTAGCACTGAGGAAACTGAGGCAGGAGGATTGCCTCAAGATCAAGGCTAACCTGGGTGACATAGTGAGACTCTCTCTCAAAAAGTAGATATTTAGAAAATATCACCGTCTATTTTTATATTTGAAGATATTCATGCATATGTATATTGTATATAAGTATATATACTGCAATACAAATATATACTGTTTAAAAACTGCTACTAGGACTATTTTCTAATGGTCTTCTGTATATTTACTTCCTTTCTTTTAGTGATAGTAGGCTATTCAGATGAGCTATGCCAAATTGCTTTCAGCAGTTCAAAATTGGCAAAGTGTAGAAAGTTTTGGTTGAACTAACATGGTATGTGATCATGTAATTAATCAGCTTTGTGGAAGGAAATTGATCATTTTAGGACAGTACACTAATCTCAGCATTATTTTTTTTTGGTAGTGGATATGCTAACTTTTAATGTAAAGAATAGGAGTTGTACATATATGAGAGAAAGACAGAGACACATACACACAGGCACATACACACACAGAGAGACAAAGACAGAGAGACAGAGAAAGAGACAGAGACGGGGGCGGGGGGAGATGTGTGCTGAAGATGGAACCTCATACATGCTAGGTATTAGTGCTGCCCCAGCCCAGGGATAGGAATGTGCTTTGAAGGGAACATAGCTTGACAGTGATCTCCTACATCTTAGTGCCTCCTCACCTCCATCTGTTAGATGTTTTTGGTCCATTTCGTTTCTCTTCCTGGTGTCTAGGTATATCTTTTTTCCCTCTTTACTCATTCTCTGTTTTTCACTTGAATCTTTTCTCCTGTCAGCTGAGTAGAACTTCAGGTAGTTACATCTAGGTTCCCATGAGCTAAACAGATAATTTTGTATCCAACTTAATTTCCCAAAGGCAAAAAACCTCTGTAGGAGTGAGAGATGCTGGCTTGAAAAAGGCAAACGGGAGCAGTAAGGTTTCCATTCTCAGTTTCTTCTGTGGTTTCTTCGGCTGCCTCTTTGCCCTTCCGTGTGTTCCCTGTGGGGTGGAAGTCCCTTTAGACTTGGTGCTGTAGAACATTTCCTATGCATTTTATCGGTACCGGCCGTCTGAAAGGACATCACTCTAAACTCTGGACAGTTAGGTTGTGAATGAGAAGAAGATTGTGTGCACTTTCTGTTGGCATGTGAGCGCAGTAACCTTTCATTCTGCTGCAATGGCTGGCGATTGTTGCTCTGCTTGCAAGCTGGCCTGGCTAACTGTCATACAGTGAGTGTCAAACAGATGAGAACTGTCTCAGTGACTTTCAGCCATTGAATGATCTCTGCCAAGGCCAGGAAGCTTTAGGTGTCAAAAAATATCTCCTGACTAGGTAATCGAGTTCTTATTTTGTTTGCCATTTATGTATATTCACATATTAATTCTGAATGGCTATAAGTTGTTCTCTAAATTTGGCAAAAACGTGCTAAACACCCAACACAGTCAGCCGATGAGTATCTTGCTTTTAATTTATCATGAAAGTTTATCTGTAGCTTTACTGTGAGCAAGTTGAACTTTTGTTTTTCTTTGCTTTATGAGATACAGTTTGTTCAAGTAAAACATTATTGTCTGATGTGGTGGTGCATGACTTTAATCCCACAACTTGGAGGCAGAGACAGGTGGATCTTTGAGTTTGTAGCCAGCCTGGTTTATGTTGTAAGTTCTCGGCCATCCAGGGTTACATAGTCAGACTTTGTCTCAAAAAATAAAACAAACAAACAAAAAACCCAACACTCCCAAACAAACAAACAAACAGACAAACAAACAAATAACTGAAAGCAACACTCTACCACCATGGATTATTATTATTATTTTAATCATAATTTCTAGGTGGACGAGACAAGAGGACATTTGGTCACTGACATTCAAATTGTAAGTGATAGTGTCTTGAGAGGTCATGGGAGTTTCTAGCTAGTGTTTAAAACAGAAACAATAAACCACAAGGTATCATTAAGAATCTTCAGCCCCTGTTCTGTGTGGAAATATTGGGATCAAGATCCAAATAAGATGAAAAGGGAGAAGTAAGACCAAAGATTTCCAGACAAGTTGGAGACAAAGAGGAACGTCTGCATTTGACCAGTTCATCTGGGGCAGAACTCAACCTACTTTTCTAAAGATCAAAGCGCTAAAGATGAATGTTTTGGGTTATTATGATTCCCTCAGAATTGCTCATCTCTGAGAATGATGGGCCAGGGAGGAAGGTGGAAGAGGGGTGGAGTGATGTTTGTCAGAGGGTGCAAAATTTTTGTCGGAATGATTAGGTAAGTCTGGACTATAGAATAAGTTCTATTATAAACTCTCGTGGTGCTAATTCAATGATTTCATACTGTTGTGAATATGAAAAAAATCATATCCTATATCATAACATATAATATAACATATGCAGGGTGTTTTGGTACTGGGGATTGAACCCAGGACCTTGAGCATGGTAGGTGTCCTAGTTAGGATTACTATTGCTATGATGAAACACCGTGATCGAAAGCAAGTTGAGGGTAACGAGTTTATGTGGCTTAGGAGTCAACATCTGTAGTCCATCACTGAGGGAAGTCAGGACAGGAACTCAAACAGGGCAGGATCCTGAGCTAGGGGTTGGTGCAGAAGCCGGGGAGAAGTGCTGCTTATTGGCTAGCTCAGCCTGCTTTCCTGTAGAACCCAGGACCATCATCAGCCCAGGATGACACCCCCTCCCCCCAGTGGCTGTGTCTCTCCCACATCAATCATTAATAAAGAAAATGCTCTATAGGCTTGCCTACAGCCTATGGAGGGAGGCGAGGGAGGCGTTTTCTCAGTTGGGGTTCCTTCCTCTAGCTGACTCTCAAGTTGATAAAATTAGCCAGCACAGTGGGTAAGTCCTTGACCACTGAGGGAGGCTCATTGCCAGTCTGCCTTTGCTTTCTTTCAAGTTTTGTTAGCAGTAAGGTTTCCCCAAGTTGCCTAGGCTGACTTTTATTTTGTAGGCTTCCTGTCTCAGCCTTCAGAGCAGGTGGGGTTATAGTCGTGAGCTACCATGATCATCTTACCATTTTTAGTATATTTTATTACTTTTTTGAGAACTTCATACAGTGCTCGTATTTACCCCGTTCCTTCTCTTATCCCTTACCAGCTCCATTACTTCTGTCTTTTCATTTCCTTTCATCTTTGCACCACTTCTGCCACCGCTGCCTCCTCCTGCTCCTCCTCCTGCTTGTCCTCCTCCTTAGTCCACCATGTCTAGTTTGCGCTGTCCATTTACTTAAGTGTGAAGTGCCACCCACAGGAGGATGCTAGACCTACCAGGGGCCACATCCTCGAAATGTCTTTTCCTTCCCCAGAAGCCCTCAACTATCAATATCAGCTGTAATTTTTGTCAATAATACTAAAATAAAGAAAAAGGATAACAAACTGGGTGGTGATGACCTCATGCCTTTAGTTCCAGCACTCCAGAGACAGAGGCAGGTGGATCTTTGAGTTCAAGGCCGAGTCCGGTCTATAGAGTAAGTTCCAGGACAGCTAGGTAAACACAGAGAACCCCCTCCCCTCTCAAACCAAGAAAACAAAACAAAGCAACCAACCCACCCCATCCCAGTGGTTTCTTTACCATGGTCAAATGGTATCGAGAGTGCTCAAGTGAGTGTGTCTGTACTCCAGTAAAACTTCATTTAAAGAACCGGAATTTGGATGCCAGAAAGTTTTTCAGGGTTAAAAATACTCCTTAAAAAAAAAAAAATCAACTTGTTTAAATATGAAAAACCTGTCTCACTTGTGGACTGTGTAAAAATCAAGTGTAGGCAGGATGTGGCCGATGACATGGTCTGTGGCTGTTGTTGGCCAAGGCTGGCCTCTACCATAGAAGACTGAGCTGGTGTGTGGTTAGGCTCTCAAAGCAATGCAAAGTTAAAGCATTGCTAAATACCAGCATATAAGGCACCAAATAAAGCTAAATTTCGATCCATTTGAAAAAAAAAATCTCGTCTTTGTAGGACATTTTATTTTTAGCTTGGTTTGCGTCTTTGCTTCCATTTTAATGTGAACTAAATATAGCCTGGAAACTCTGACTCTTGGTACAGTAATATATAGTATAACAGCTTTCTTTCCATGTTAATTACACGTCAAACATGATGGTCCATTATTAAAGATAAGAGGTATAAATAATTTACCAAACCTTTACATATAGCTTAAGATGCGTTGCTTCAGCGTGTCTAAATTTAGAATTCTTTGGCTGCATTCGTGGAAGGCTGCATGTTTGCTGTTAGGGTGGCTGGGAGAGAGGGCTAGGAAAGTTTGGGGCTTCCTTTGGCCTTGCTCGGATACTGGATTAGTTGGACTTCACTCACTCAGGAACTGTTTATAAGGGAAGGTTTTAATTAAAGAGAGTTTGTTTTACAGCTAAGAATAGACTTTGACAAAGACCATAGCATGTTAGTACATTACAGCTGCCCTTGACAAATGTGGTTTCGCTCTGTGACTCTTTGGACATTTGAGAAACATTTGTATTTGGCCATATGGGTTAAGATGGCCAATGGTTATTATTGACCACGGCTTTAACTTAAAATTCAATGTACTCTATCTCTGTGTGTGTGTGTGTGTGTGTGTGTGTGTGTGTGTGTGTGTTTGTTTTTGTTTTGTTTTTTGGGTGTTTTTGGCCATTTTACATAGATGGGTTTTAAATTTTTATTTTTTGAGACAGGGCCTTACTCTGTAGTCCAGACAACTTGGAACTCAAACTTCCAGCAATCCCTCTGCCTCAGCCTCCTAGTCCTTAGCTTACCGGAGCCAGGGACCTTGCTCAGCGATTGATGCTTTGGAAAGTATTTTACTTTTCAACTCTGCGTATGAGTGTGTGTCAATGTTTGGATAGATGCATTTGAGTTCCGATGCCCTGGATGGTCAAAAGAAGGTGTTAAAGCCCCTGGAGCTGAGGTTCCTGGCAGTTGTGAACAGCTGATATTGGGATTGGAACTGAGCTCAGTTCCTCTATGGGAGCACTATGCACTCTTAACTGCTGTTACTGATTTTAAAGGAGCGGAAGTGGTAACAGTCCCTCTCCCACTTTTGAACTATTATACTCCCGTGATATAATTTAACATCATTGATTCTTTAAGGCTGAGCGTCATGGCTCGTGCCTGTAAGTCCTGTTCTTGGGAAACTGAGACAGGAGAATTGCCTTTAGTTCACTACCAGTTTGGGATCTTGTCTTTTGACAAAGAACAGAAAGTATTCTCATTTGAAAGCTGGATTCATGGGTGTCCATTTTACTACCTGCTATGTGTCACGTGTGGTGGGGAACATGGCTTATTCTTATATACGTGTTGATTGTTAGAAAACTACAGAATTTTAAAGTAGTATGGGAGTTTGGATTAATAGTCCAACTTAAAATGGCATGTGTGCCTGCGCAGGGACAGACTGCTGTACATTTTTTTCTAGATGAAATAGTCAGGTGGTAAAAACTGGCCTCCAAAACCTGTCATTTTTCATTCCTTAAAAATAAATTTTACTCATATTTCTTAATAGGCCAAATGGAAAATTACTTCATATGAGTCTTTTAAGCCGTACCATGACCTTTTAAAAATACCATCGTACCTTACAGAAGTGAAACTAAGTTTTCTTTGAAAACCAGTTTAAAAAGTTAGGTACCTAGAAACATTTTCTACTAAATTAGTACTTCTGAGGATTAAAAAAACAAAAAACAAAAAAACAAAAACCAAAAAACTAGTCAATGATTTTTATAAATTTTAATTGGAATTCATGAAAATTCCAGCTGAAATATTTAAGTCTGAAATCAATATTTCAAATGTTGATTCCTGCTTATCAATTACAGGATATTCTTGCAATGAAAGAATTCACTTACAGAAAGGTATTTAGGAAATCTAAAAACACGGTAAGAGATATGATCATAGATTTAGCATATTAATAATGACAGGGGTGGGATGAAAGAGGAGAGGAGAGGGAGAGAGGGAGGGAGGAGAAGCCAGGAGCTTACTACAGGCTCTCACACTCGTATGCTGCCTCTTACGGCTGCCCAGCCAGGGGCTCTGGGGCCAGCACAGTAGCCATTAGAGCCCCCCTGCACCACAGTCCCCGGAGCTCAGGGATAAGGGATAGAAGGCTGAAGACCTGTTTTGATGTCCAGACATACCATTAATTCAGCCATTACATTTTAGTGTCAGACTCAGATTTTTTTTTCACTTGAAAATTTAGGTAATTTCATCCAGCTGTTAAATAAGGTCATCTGGCTGGTCCCAGTGGTACACGCCTTTAAGCCCAGCATGCAGGAGGCAGAGGCAGGGGGCTCTTTATGAGGTCAAGGTTAGCCTGGTCTACAGTCAGGTCTATGAAGCACAACTCTATCTCCAAAAGCAAAGCGAAACAAAAATAAAGTGCTTGTAAAGAAAGTACTAGGTAGAAAAGTACTCTCGTCTGTCTGAAATGGCCAAACATGGTGGTGTGTGCTGTAGATTCAGCTACTCAGAAAACTGAGGCAGGAGGATGGTTTGTGGCCAGGGGTTAGGTATGAAGAACATAACAGACCCCGTCTCCTTATAAAAATAACCCCAAACAACCCAAACAACACTCCCATTCCTAAAACAAAACACCCCAGAGTGTGAAATAAGTACATGTGTGTGTGTGTGTGTGTGTGTGTGTGTGTGCGTGAGAGAGAGAGAGAGAAAGAGAGAGAGAGAGAGAGAGAGAGAGAGAGAGAGAGAGAGAGGAACCTAGAAATAGTTACTATCTTTACCCCAGCTTCTAGAGTGCTGGGATTACCGGCATGGCCATCACATTCGTTTGAGAACATTTTCTGTACCGCATATCACCATTTTTTTTTTTTTTTTTTTTTTAATCTTCGTCGCACCTCGGATCACGCATTCTAAAAATACAGCGGCTGCCCGAGTACTGTGTAGGTGCCAGGGATAGCACAGGAAGCCAGACAGACAATATGAAATGAATGCAGAGCGAATTTATGAGGTTAGAAGCATGCAAAGTGGATGACATCTGTGAAGAGGAGAAGTGCTACGGAAGATGAAGTGAAGTGCTGTACCAGTGGGGCGTGGTGGGCAGGGCTGAAGGAGGAGGTGTTGTATTCCAGCTGTGTCGTGTGGCCCTCCAGAAGAGCCCTCCACAGGATGGGGAGGTCGTTGGGGCTGCTGTGAGAAGAAAGCCAGAAGCTGGTGAGCAGAGTCAACAATGATATCCAGAGTAGTTCTTAGCTGAGTCTGTACGCATCCCTAGCATTTACCCAGGTGTTGAATGGATATCCTTCTGAATTTTATGTTTGTGAGCACACTCAGAGAGAGGCTGAAGCCATTGATGTGTAAGAGGAAATTCTAGGGCCGGAAAGACAGACCAGAAACACATCAACATAGAAGACCTATCAGAGGTGCAGAGTTTCTGCTGTTGTTACTTCTGGATCAGTGGTTCTCAACCTGTGGGCAAGCCAGTCAGTAGCAATCTTCCTGTGCATCAGCCTGGCTCTGTTTGAGTTTCTGCCCTGATTTCAGTGATGGACGATGATGTGGAACTGTAAGCTGAACTTGCTCCACCCCAAGTTGCTCACAGTGTTTCATCACCGAAAAAGTAACCTGAAGTAAGACAGCAGGAGCTTATAAATAATGCCTCTGTAAGCGTGGAGCTTTGCTGCTTCATAATTTTAACGTTTCTCATATCACATGTTTATAGTGCACTAAACTCCTCAGCTTTGTCAACAACCTGTAAGACGGTGGTTCTTTCTGAACCCGTGGGTCGCGACCCCCACAGGGGTCACATCGGAAACCCTGCGTATCAGATATTTACGTTACAACTCATAACAGTAGCAAAATTACAATTATGAAGGAGCAATGGAAATAATTGTGTGGTTCAGGGTCACCACAACATGAGGAACTGTATTAAAGGGTCGCGATTATGAAGATTGAGAACCGCTGCTCTGGCCAATCGTATCTGACTCGTGTGTGTTTCCAGAGCAAAGCAGGGGGTTTGTAAATGTGTGCCTGTGTCGTTCTGCCCGCTTTCTCCGTTTCTCTCCCTGGTTTAATTGTGTGTATTGTTCTTTTTCTGACTCTGTGTCAGGCTTTGTTTTGGTAAAGTATGGATGGGTGCATCTAGGAGGAAGGTTACCAGGCAATATGTGTGGAGCAGGCAGCGTGTTCAGAAAGGGCGAGCTGTGTGCTGTCCCGGACATTCTCACAGCACTGGTGAGGGATGAGGTAGATGTTCTCTTCACATCCATCATAATAAACCCAGAAGGTGCCATGATGACATCCTCACCTGTGAGGTCCACAGAGAAACCCAGATTTCAGCTGAGTGACAGCTGCCACTCAGGGGATCTAAGTGAGACACTTTTAGTTCTGGTTAACACAGGCACAAAGGTCCAAGTAGGTTTTATTCCTTTGCCCTTTTTGAGGCAGTGACTCTCAGAGTCCTTGAACCCCCCGATCCTTCCCACCCCCACCTTCCAAACGACTTCTGAAGACTGAATAAGTATTAGGAATTTTGAATAACCCTTTCTTTAAACTGGGTTCTCTTGCAGAACTCGGGCTATCTCTTGTTTTTTGTTTGTTTTATTTGGTTTTCACTTCCACGCAGTTGAAATGATATGGGTTGAACAGTATGTTAGAATGCAAGGCAAGTCTAGCAGTTCTTGGTGGCTTTAAAGATGGTAAGAAAATGATGACACCCTTGGACAGCAGTGTTTGAAAGCGTATTTAGACGGTTTTACAATGAATACGTTATTGTGAGAATAGTGTTGTTCCCATGAACCCCTGAATAATTCTTTTGCTACTGCAGTGTATGTGCATTTCCTCTTTCCCTTCCCTTCTTCCATTTACCTCCCTCTCTCCCTCCACGCCTTTCTCCTTCCTCCCCTCCACCTTACTTCTATGAACTTATTTAGAGGAGGAACAGAGCAAGAAGAAAGAATAGAGGATGCAAAGAACAGCTGTGATGTCACACCTGACACTACCCAGCAGGCTGTGGGGCCAGAGTTCCCGGAGCACTGTGTGTGGGGGTGTTGCATGAGTAGCAGGAAAAGCTTAGAGGTCATCGGGTGGGGTGAGCAGACAGGCTGCTGAGATACTGCTCTTGACAACTTAGCACCACTAGAGCATATAATTAGGCCTCGGATGCAGGCTATTATGCTCACAAGGAAGGAGTACAGTTCATGTTTGTATTCCAAGCTAGCAAGTTTGATCTTGAAAATAAAGTCAGAATTTAAAATCTTCTAGATGGCAGTAGAGAAATGAAGCCATAATTGAAGAGGGATTTGGAGATCATGTGAAGGCTTTATTTAAGTGAAACTCTTTTTTTAAATGCTTTTTACTTTTTATTTTTGAAGGCATGTGCAGGTGCCCGCTGAGGCATCATACCCCCTGGAACTGGAGTTACAGGTGGCTGTGAGCCATCTGACTTGGGTGCTGTGAACTGAACATGGTTCCTCTGCAAGAACGGTGGTACTCTGGCCCCTGACTCTTCCACTGGAAAACAATATTTTTTAAAAGTAGTAAAGCTGTGTGACCCAAGGAGGACTAGAGGAGCCAGTTGGGAGGGGGGAGTAGCTGCAGCAAAGAGGGGAGGCTGAGTCTTGCAAACAGGTTGGGATGGCCTTTTCTGGGAACCCATCAGCTTGGCCTCGGCGTGAAACAGAGGGAGGAGGGATGCTTCTTGGAAGTTCTTTGATTATTTTGGTTTTCTCAGTAAAACAGGAAGCTCGGTTATCGGCTGAGAATCAAGGTGGAAGAGATGGTGGAGATCTGGAGATCTGGAGAGGAAATCCCTGACTTGGAAAATGGAAGCCATGGGGCCGAGGAATGCATTGTGCATACAAGTCTAAGGGCCTTATTCAGGAAGGTCAAGTAGACACTGCCAGCCTGGCATGGACCCTGATCAGCTTCAGGGGTGGGGCACATAGAGAGCTGTAATAGACAGGGTTGAATGCAGGCATGGCCAGGGAAGAGGGGACGGGAGATTGGAGGGGGATCCCACAGGTCAGAGTCACAGAGTGAGTTCTGGAAGTTATCTGGACACGAGTGACTTCACGACCGAGAAGAGACAGTTTAGAGATGGAACTAAGCCCACGATTGAAATGATGTTCAAGTTAGAAAAGGAAGAAGAAAAATGACAGTCTATTAAAAGAAACTAACTATACAGCGTCAATAATTTGGAGATGCATTAATAATAGGTTTTGCTGGGGGAAATCTCCAGAGTCTCTGTATGAAGTTCTGTAAAATACAAAGAATAGTTTACTTAGAAAATGAATAAGAAAGTTTTCCCAAACAAATGAATCTAGTTTGGAATCCAAAAACTACATACAAAACCCAGAAATGCATTAAATAAAGTGGGTTCTCGTTCTAATGGTGTGTGTGTGTGTGTGTGTGTGTGTGTGTGTGTGTCCATCTGTCCTTGAACTCACTGTATAGCCCATGCTGGTCTCGAACTCATTTCCTCTTGTCTCCCAAGGGGCGGGATTCTAAGCACGCACCATCAGCATCTACCCAGCACTCTGGTTCCAGCTCTTATTAGGTAATCTGGAAAGTGCCTGAGGGCCCTTGTTTCTCCTCAGGTAGACTCTGGTAGGACATTGCGGGCAGATGAGCAAAAGCCCTCCACTTGTGCCCAGCACCCAGTAGATGCCAGCAGCCAAATGTTAGGAATCCTGAGGTGAAAGGCACTTTTCCCAGTAGGGCACCCACTTTCTTAAGAAGTTTGCAAGTGAGCAGGGCCATATGAAATCTCATAGCCATGGGCAAAGAAATCTTGTCTGTCTCTGATGAGCCAGAAACTGGAGATTGATTGTAAACCTGTTTTGTAGATTGGGTCTCATCTGAGAAGTAGACAGAGATTTTTTTTTTGTCATAGATATTACAGTTCCACAGTAAGAAGAGAAGAATGTTGAAGGAGATCCACCCCATCTGTAGTAATAAACACATCTTCCTTGTCACCGTCCATTTCTGTCTCAGCCATCCGCGTAGTCATGGCTGTTCTCTTAAAGCAAAACTCACCCTTGCCTGTCGGCTCTTCGCTTTCCTTCTGTGGGATGGGAAGGGGAGTAGATAGAATGGAGGGCCAGGGGAAAATGTCACTGATGACATTGTTCTCTAAGACTCCTGTGTGTATGAGGTAATCCAGAGGCTGGACCAAGTAAGGTAACACAGAGGCTTGGCTTCCTTGAACAGTAGGAGGTTGAGGGAGATGTTTCCTGGAAGATAGTTGGATGAGAAAGACTGTGGTCCTATGTGAGTAAGAGTAATATAATATCCAGTGGATTCTGGTCTTCACTGTGAATCATGATTATCCATCCATAGACTGACAAAGCCAGGGGAACTTAGTACAATATAAACACGTGGCATGCTAAGCATAAAAGTTTCAAAGCAGTAAAACTCCATGCCTACAAAAGTATTATTTGTATGATCCCTGTTTTAGTTAGAGTTACTGTTGTGATGAAACATCATGACCAAAAGCAACTTGGTCAGGAAAGGGTTTATTTCAGCTTACAGTTCCACATCACAGTCCGTTCCTGAGGGAAACCAAGGCAGGAATTCAAGCAGGGCAGGATCCTGGAGACAGGAGCTGATGCAGAGGCCATGGAGGGGTGTTGCTTACTGGCTTGCTCCCCATGGCTTGCTCAGCCTGCTCTTATAGAATCCAGGACCACCAGCCCACCTATCCACAATGGGCTGGGACCTCCCCCATCAAACACTAGTTAGGAAAATGTCCTACAGGTTTACCTACATCCTGATCTTATGGAGGCATTTTCTCAACTGAGGTTTCCTCTTCTCAGATGACTCTACTTGGTGTCATGTTGACATAAAACTACTCAGCACCACCCCCACAAAAAGAACAACTCAAGTGTGTATTGATGGATAGCGAATAGATAAATGTGGTAATTCATATGACAGGGTATCACTTAGACTTATATAGGAAGTAAATTCTGATATCTGTGTGCATGAGAACATTAGACCAAGTGAGATAATGCAGTCATGAAGGAAGAGCAAGTGAGGTCAAATCATGGGCACGGAAAGAATGGTGGTTGTCAGGCTTGCGGAGAGAATGGTAGCTGGTAGCTGTTTAATGGGTGTTACTTCCAGATTGAAGAGTTTTGTGCTGGATGGATGGTCATGAGAGCCGCCCAACGATTTCATGCCCCCTGAACTGCTTAGTTACTGCTGGTTAGGATGGAGATTTTCTTATGCCTACTTTCCCCATAATTAAAAATGCATCTTATAAACTATAGAAATATAAGTATAGGAATGGCTGTCTGTAAACCCAATAGTGATGTAAAGGTGGAAAACAAACCCAAGAAATGCACAGGAATTAAGCCAAAAGTTTACAGAAGAACAGTGGATTTAAACGAACACCCCACATGTCGTCAAGTTGACTTGTGAGTCTTGTATAATTACATCTATTGGAATTTTACCTGACTTGGGCTATTCAGATGCTGCGGATATGATGGTGGTAAAGGCACTGGCACTGGATGGTGTAAGGAGAGGACCAGCTTTCTAAAATTGACCTAGGACCTCCACATGCACATGGTGGCATGTGAGTGCCCTTCCCCAGCAAACTTTTTTTTTAAAAACCTAACTTACTAAAATGACTTAAGACATCATAAAACAATATCTAATTGCATACAGCACAGTGGTGAAGAGTTTCTTAGTCAACCAGTTATTATAAAACAGCATAAGATTGTAGCGCTGGGGCTGCTCACACCTTTTATCCCAGGACTTGAGGCAGGGGCAGGTGGATGTCTAAGGCCTGCCTGATGGCAGAGGCAGGTGGATCTCTGTGAGCTTGAGGCCTGCCTGATCTATAGAGTGAGTTCCAGGCCAGCCAGGGCAAAACAGTGAGGCCTTGTCTGAAACAAACAAACAAAAACAAAAAACAGATTGTAAAAATAATCAGGCTTAGATATGGAAAAAATAGATTGTGTAACTGGAAAAGAAAAGAAGGAATGTGCTCACACCTGTGTATTTTAAGTAAAGTATTTCAACCCAGTGGCAACTGGGTCACCATTTAGTTAAAAATTTAAAGCACATTGCATGTCTCACACTACATATTTTTTTGGTTGGATTAATAATCAGACTTGTAATATATGGAATCATTAAAGCCCTAGCCTAGTTATAAAGAGATAAATATCTGTCTACTTCAGGCAGGGAGTCTAAAGACAGCACAAAAAAGAAACAGAAACCAAGTTTATTATATCCTGACATATTGAAATTTATCACGAGTCTGTTCATACAGTCAATAAATTCCCATCTCTTCTAACCTTTAACCCAAAAGGTATCTCTCATTTTTTTTTGTTTATGATAAAAGTGTATAGTTACAAAGAATTGGTTAGATGAATTACGTACGTACATATTATAGAATCAAATGTCTCACAGATTGAAGGCGTTCAGTAGGTAGAGGGTTGAAATAAACATATTTTGCCTCTTGATGTAGAAGATAAACTTTGTAACTTCAAGAGAAGAAATTCCACATTCCTCCTCTTATTATATACGTGTCAGAGTACGGATATTGGGAAAGGTCTGGAAGAGTGTGCTTTGTGTGTCTGGGCGCATATTCTTGTGTTTGGAGGTCAGAGCCATCAATTCCTCAGGAGCCATCAATCCACCTTGTTTTTCTCAGTCTCTTGCTGGGACCTGAGGCTAGCTGAGTGGGATGGATAGCTGGCTAGCTCCAGGGAGTCAGTTTCCTGTCTCAGCCTCTCAGTGCTGGGATTACTAGTGCAGGCTACCATGCCGCTTCTGCTGCGACTGATGCTGCCTCTTCCTCCTCCTCCTCCTGCTTCTTCTCTTCTCTCTTCCCCTCCTCCTCTTGCTCCTCCTCTCCTTCTCCTGCTCTTCCTCCTCCTCCTCCTCCTCCTCCTCCTCCTCCTCCTCCTCCTCCCCCTCCTCTTGCTTCTCTTCCTCCTCCCCGCTTCCCCTCCTTCCCCTCCCCTTCTCCTGCTCCTCCTCCTCCTGCTCCTCTTCTTGCTCTTCTTCCTCTTCCTGCTCCTCCTCCTTCCCCTCCCCTCCTCCCTTCTGCTCCCTTCTGCTTCTCCTCCCTTCTTCCTGCTCCTCCTCCTCCTCTTCCTCCTCCTCCTCCTTCATGTTATTACTGTTGTAATGGAACAGGGTCTCATTATGTAGCCCTGGCTGGCCTGGAGTTCACTATATAGGCCAGGATGGCCTCAGACTCACAGAGATCTACCTGCTTCTGACCTCTGGCTTTTTATGTGGGTTCTGGGGATACAGTTCAGGACTGGGTGCTCACCCAGTCCTGAAGTATTTATTGTTTATTTCTTGACTTCTCTTTGCTCATTCCCATTAATTTTTTTGGCAACATGTTTGTTTTTGTAATAAAAACTTTGGCTTTTAAATTTGGATACAGTTCATTATATTGGAAAAATGCAAAAAGAAAATTCGTAGTTTTCAATCTACTCAAGAACACAAATTGGTTGTATTAGTAAAACATTTAGTAATTAGATTACACAGTGCTTCATATTCCTGGAGGGAGAGTAAATATTTTTGTTGGTGTAGTAAGAAATGATATCAATTGCTCACCAAACACTATATTAAGTTTTATTTCTACATGAAAGAACAATTTAATAATAGTAATTCAATGCTTAAAAAATAAAAAAAAAATAATTGTGTTTATTCACTGTGCACATGAGTGTGCTAGCGCATGCATAGGGAGGACAAAGAGCAACTTGCAGGATCTGGAATAGATCGATCCCAGCAATCGAACTTGGGTTGTCAAACTTGGCAGCAAGTACCTCGGCCCTAATTCAGTACTTTACAGTCTCTGTAAAAAATAAGTGTAAAGAAGCCCAGTTCTTCTATACTTTTAAAAAGAAAAGATGACATTGAGATATTTTAGAGCTGAAGTAAGTCTGTATAGCCATTTTTTTTTAAAAAAAAAACTATAAGTAAAGGATTAAACCTTGGTGATAGAACCAATAGCTTCTAAAAGAGTCTGTTAAAATTCACCGGTTAATAATCTAAGTCAGATTATTGTGTCTAGAAATCACAGTCGAGGGTTGGCCTATGCTTTAGATGTTTTTATATCATTTTGGCATCACCTCAGAAGGAGGGGTAGGGGTGTGATTTAAAGATGTAAAAAGTTGGAGGGGTCTCCACAGCTTCAGAGGAAGGCAGAGCTCTTGATCTCTGTCGGGATGTGTCCACAGAGGTGGACAGAGATGGGGACAGCATTGGAGCCACTGCTCTCTTCATTGGTCCTCCCGTTTAGATCTCGGGGCTGCAGGGCTCAGAGATAGAGGATTGCTTATGTGCTTCAAAGGTCAGCAACATTTCCAGATGGACAGTGCTCCAGGCTCCTCTGTCCGTCTCTGTCACCAGGGACTGTTCTGGCCCAGTCCCTTTGGGGAAGAAGGCTCTGGGGAGAGATATGTTTCTAGGCCACTGATCCTCTCGAGGCTGGGCACTCTGATCACAGACTTTGTCTAACCGGTCAGCTTCAGAGTGTCCACAGGAGAGAGGGTGTTGTCGAAACATCTCTGCAGTGATACGGCCGACACTCCACATGTCCATAGGCGTTGCGTACGTAGACGATAGAAGAATTCCATGAGAGTGGTGCCGGAGTGTAGCAACCGCAGGTGTGAGGGCCATCTGTTAGCTGTAGATTCTGGCTAAGCCAAAGTCAGCCAGCTTCACCTTCCCACTACTCGGCACTAGAATGCTCTCTGGCTTCGGTTCTCTGCGTACTATGCAATTTTTATGAAGGAAATCTGGACCTCTTTGAAATTAGTGGGTTAGATCCTTCGCATCTCAAGTTGCAAGCCTGCTTGCTGGGTATGCCCTGTCCAAATCTGACCGTTTTTCCTGGTTTGTATGCCCAAATGCTAGGGTCTCTTTGATCTCAGGTAGTTCTGGAAGAAGCACAGACATCCATCCAGCAGACAACCTTGTGGTACTCAGAGCTTCCAACTTCCTCTGGAAGGCCACGTCACGAACTGTACCCATGGGGAAGGTGGCTCCAGCTTCTCTGTTTGTTGTTGTTGTTGTTACCATTATCATTATTGAAATCTCTCACTGAAGCTGGAGCTCATTGGTTGGCTACACTAGCTGGCCAGCCAGCTCTAGGGACCCACCCACCCACATCACTAGCCTCCACCCCTTGGCCCTATTCTAGTTGTGACTATTATTATTAATCTCTTCGTACCGATGTCTTGCCTGCATGGGCGTCTGTGTACCCTGCACATGCAGTGCCTTTGGAAGTCAGAAGAGGGCGTTGGATTCCCTGGGGCTGGGGTTACAGAGGATTGTGAGTCCTCTGGAAGGGCAGCCAGCCCTCGGAACTGCTGGCCTGCTCTCCAGCCCGTGCCTGGCTTTTTACGTGGATCTGAAGCCTGGCCCTCATACTTGAAAACCAAGCACCTTACCAACTAAGCTGTCTCCATAGCCCCATCAGGGGGCCTTTAGTACAGTTGCCTGGGTTAACTGAATTCAGCACAGGATTTAGTGGAGTTTTCCCATATAATTAAAACATTATGGGGATGACTTGACATTTTACACAGTCGATCGTTCATTCGTGTCTTCCCCACGCGCCAGATCACCTTCTCAGTAAGGTGTGTTTGTAACTTCAGAATCAACTCCCGTGTTTTCCTGTCACCTGTAGACGCGTTTAAAGCAATGAGAAACCCGAGTTGCCTGACGTGTACATGTTCCAGAGGTGCTCCAAGGGGTGTGCAGCCACCTTTTCGTCTCCCATTTTGTGAACAGACATCCTGTGCATCTCCTCACAGGCGAGACCCTATCTTCACCATTTCAGCCATGTTCTCCCTGTTTCAGATGGCCCTCAGCATAGTGCTAACGTGTGTCTTATGCTCCTAAGAGCAAGAAAGCTGTGGGGTGCCTTATGCAGAAAATGTGTATAAGATGAAAGTTTATGTTTTAGGCTTGAGTTACAGCACATTCAGCACTAAGTTTAATGCTCATGAATCTATGTGCGTATGTGTACACATATATGATATATATCATATATAATCCCTCCCTCAGAGACGGCATCTTCAAGCAGAAGCACATACATGCTAAGCTCTTAGATTGGATGTAAAAAGTGTGACCAGGCCCTTTCAGGGACTGTTGCTGTAGACTATTCCCTGTGCGCTCAGTGTGTTTTCTTCAGTGAGGCAGCCATCTTAGAGGACACTCCGGTGGCAGATAACACTGGTGGAATCAATTACTTGTAAAACTACGTGAAAGGGAATGGGTTGTAAGAAAAAAGTACTCATGTTGAAACTCATTAGTTCAAAACCTGTCAATCAGAATAGCACCTCAAAAAAAAAAAAGTCTTTCTGGCAGAATAGCAAGTGTTTGAATGTTCTAGTTTTCTGTACTTAAAAAAGAATTTTGGAGACTGAACACAGAATTGCTCATTAAGATGACCCATTTTTCCTCAACATTAAATATACATTTGGCTTTGACGTAGCCTGTTTATGTCATGGAGTAGAATATGGCTGTTAGCCCAGAAAGCCTTGAGATGACAAGCACATATATATTATCGTGTGTGCTAGCACCAACATTTTTCATTAGTCCTTAATCATTGGTTTTAATTATTCATTGTTGCTACAATCGATCTAGAAATCAGTAATACATTTTTCATTGAGATGTCAGTTTAATGTAAATGGAACAACTCCGAGGCCAGAGCTAATCTTCGAGGCAGGGATGCAGCCTCCTTTTGTTTTCGCCGTACATTTGATCTCTCTTCCAGTCAGTGTGATCCTTCTGGCATTTACTGTTTGCTGTGTGTATACAGTAGGCTCTCAAGATGGCCTTTAAAAATTGAAGTTGTTCTTGCTTCTGTGAGTTCCAGTTGTGTAATGGCTGTATTGCAAGAAAAGCATTTGTCCTGAGGGTTCCCTTTGGATTGAGTTTTTTCGTTTGTTTGTTTTGTTTGGAGTTGTGTATCTGTCTGACTGCTCACTAAGCAGGTGTGCTCAAGTGCTGCTGTGGATTATGTCTGAGGCAGGAGAGTGGTGTGGGGAAGGTGATGGGTTTTATTTGAGAGAGGCACTGGCTTTGCATCCCAAGTGTCTCCCAAGTGACTTTGCAACAAAATTAATCTCTAAAATTAGGATAATAACTGAATTTCCTCAGTTGCGAGGATTTAAATAACACAGGTATTTATTTATAAGCATGGCTGGAACACAGCGACACTTGAATGGGTCAGTTGTTACATTTATGCTGAAAGAAAACAGAGGCTGTGCCACAGTGAGTTCAATGTTTAAAATAAACGCAGCCTCTAAAACAATCCCTAATCGTATAAGCGAGAGAGGAAATTCTGCCCTTTATAAAGAAATATAAACACACCGACTGTCGTAAGACCGCTGCCTCCTGTTAGTTCTTCTTTAGATAGTTTCTGAGTTTGCCAGATTGTGAAATCTCAGTATGAAGGCCTAGACAGGATGCTGCATATGGAATTCTCTTTAACCACCATCTGATAGAACACAGTTATGGCTTAGCCGGGGGATTTTTAAGCAAAGGAAAAAGAATCTTTGTCTAATAAAACATCTTTCTCAGGCAGAGGAAACACAAGGTGGGTGGCTCGAGGAACAAAACTAAGTTTGTTCTCTGTCTTTGAGTACGTGTGCTTACCTGGACATCTGCACAGACAAGAGACACAGAACAGTTTATCTTCTGTTGGCATCTGCTTACTCGTTGCTACTCTGAAATTATGGAAGTTCGGTTAGTTCTCTCAAAATCAAGGATGAAAAGCACCTAGTTTCTATCCTTTTCCCCTTTGACTAAATTAAATAAAGGAAACACTTGCAAAAATTTGTACTTATCAGTGTCACACTAAAAATATTAAGGTATCTCTTGAAATGATTCAATATTTTAGAAGTTCAAAAAAGCTGCCGTCTCTCTGCTGTAATGTATGAAGTACCTCTGTGTGGTTCCCAGAACATGCAATCCTCAGAGGTGGCAGTCTAATGCCCATGTGTCTACCCACCTCATGCACTCTACCACTCAGTTACACGGTCATCCCCTCATACCTTGAGCTTATCATTTTATTTAGTTGCTAGAATTACAGAGATTAATAAAACATATTGACACTTCACTATTTAGTTATTCTATGTGTTTGATCTTTTGAAACAAAGTCTTACTAAATGAGTCAGGGCTCACCTCAGACTTGGAGAGAACATCCCTATCTGCTGGAATTGACACATGCACTTCCATGTCTCTGCCTGCGTTTTAGCTGTTCACTAGTTGGTGCGTCTGTAAAAGCAGTAGATCTGTTTTGAATCAGTGCATAGTTTTATTTTTGTGAGTAGAATGAAATATTTTCAAGTGTACACCAGTCTTGAAATGTGCATGGCCTGAGCCTTTGCCATTGAGCTGGGGAGTCGTGGTGCATGGGAACCGGAGCTGTTGGGGGGGGGGGGGGGGGGGGGGTGGGGGGGGGGAGGGAGCAGGGGGCGTGTTTCAGGACAGATAGACTTTCTGACTCTTGTCAAAGTCTTGTAGGAAAGGTGTTGCAGGTTGTTCCCAGGGTCATGTGCATGCCGATCAAGTGTTCTACCATTGGCCTACACTCTTGGTCTCACTTCCACCTCTTGTGGATAGAAATTGTATAATAGAAGGTGAGCTGTTTAATGCCTGCAAAAGCCTTTGAATCCAAGACCATTAGATTCCTCCTTCATGGTTGTTATGCCGACCAAAGGGGGAGGTTGGAGTGAGCTTCAATCTTTCTGTCTCTTTTGTACTTTTTCCTAGTCTAGGTCAAGTTAGTGACATTTGTTATGCTAGTATAACATATGAATATAAATTGGCCGGTCGTGTTTGACAGTTCACTAATCCTTCTGACTTGGCAAAACCTTTAGAATATGAATTTTGAGTTGGCAGACTTGTGGTGGCCGCACTGCTTCATAACTCCTCACTGATCTAAAGGGAAAGAACTCAGTAACTAAAATATTTACTTCATCACCAAAGCATGTCTCCTGGGGCCAAGGACATCAATGAATATGAGATGTGTATGTGTAAAAGTGCTATAAATCCCAGATTCGGCTTCGCCAGGGTTATTTGTGTATCATGGTTGACCCATAAATAAAACACCATCATTCTCTTAATTTGCAGGTCTCTTCTTTGAAAGGGGACCTCTATCTCATAACAGATATGCCCGGTAGTCAGTATTGCTGCTACCTGCATGTTTAGTCTACTTAAATGTTATTTATTAATGTCTACTGAAAGCCGTACCCACAACATGAAATTTGAGTAGAGCGCAGATGCGGACTCTTTTAAGCCTCATGCTGTGATGGATGCTCATCTGTTGATCATGGTTACCATGGCAAGCACTGGCTGCTACCTGTTTCAGCCGCTTCCTCCTACTCTTTCCTATTTTTGGACTCTTTTCATTTCACACACTCCTCACCTCCACTCCATTACTGTTACCTCACTCCACCCTTGATTTCTGTGCTTTGAACCAAAACTTCCTATTTTTTGGAAGGAACTAAATCTCTTGAGCAATTTTATACAATTTTAAATCTCATGCAATAATAGCTTTTCCGCCCAAAGAGGTCACTTGCAAGGCAGCTCCCCTGTGCGCTGTCACTTGCAATCCTCTGAGGGTCTTGGACGGGGAATTCCAGATTAGTGTTCATATCATGCCAAAAGCCCTTTGTAAATAAAGTTCTCAAAAGTTAGTGTATAATTAAAAAAATGTCTCAAGGCATCAAGATGGGAACTTAAAATAAATTACAAAATGTTCCTTGCCTGGGAGCAGGGAGAGCTGCCTCAGTGGGTAAAGTGTCTGTGCTGAGCTTGGATTCTCCAGCACCCACAGGTGGGACAAAAAGCCAAAATGAGAGCTAGCGTGTCCCCCGCCAGTGTTGGGGGGGCGGAGGCATGCAGGTAAAACGTGCACACTATAAACGAACCATTTTTGGTTGGACTAAACAATGAAAGACTTGCTTAAAATTTCGTGTGTGGATGCGTTGCTGTTTTGTTAGTCTCAGGACGCCTTGCATGCCTGCTCTTTACTCTGTGACCAGTGGAAGAGAATCCGCCTGTAACACTGGGCTGGAAAGGAAAAGAACATTACTGTTAGCAATAGTGTTTTGTAAGACAGCAGTAGAGTTATTTTTTACTTCCCATTTTCCCGGAAATCTTACAACTCTGTAAGTTCAGCCGAATCACTTGTCATATTTGGCTCTGGGACTGTAGAGCTCTAATGTTAACATTTTGGTTCTCTTATTATTTTTTTTCAAAAGTATCATGTGGTGCTTCCCAGAATATGTTAGCAACAGATTATTGATTTTGTTAAAAGAAAAGAAAAGTGTGCTGTTGAGATTTTTTTTTTCTTAGCTACAGATTGATAGCACAGTTCATCCCAGGGGACCTACTTAGGGCTCACTGGTGGAATTTGATGATACCAAGAAAGAAATAATTGTTTTTGTTTGTGTATTTTAACACATTTGTGTGTTGTAGCTAAGACTTTATTCCATTAAAATAAAAACTTTCAAAGCTCTTCGCTATGAAGTTTTATAGGATATTAAACTACATGTGTAAATGGGTTTTTTGTTGTTGTTGTTGTGGTTTTAAAGAAAGTGGAAATTGTCTGCATCCCATTTCTTGCATGCTTATCCAGTCTCCTCGGCAGTCTGGCTTAGCGGCTCTTCTTGGCACTATTAAAACATGTCTGCAACAGTCCTTCCTCCAGACTATTAATAATGGGCTGCAGCCTAGCCCTTGTAGAGCACTCAAGGCTGCTTTACTCTGCTGCCCGTATCATGGATTTAACATTTCTAAAACTGGTGCCGGTTTTTCCACATGCCGGTTAGCTCTCAGGCAGAGTTTAATACTGGAAAGGACGGCACTGCAAACTTCAGAACAGAAAATACGTCATCAGAGAAAGCATCAGGATGCTCTGGTATCGATTATCACTGGTGACACTTGGCTAAGCTGCGAGCCAAGAAGGGCTATAGTCGTCCACCTCAGAAATCAGAAGAGGCTCAGTAATGGGTTCATCCAGCAGGTGACAGAAGCAGTGTTCAGAAAACTGCTCATGGAAAGCAGAGTTGAAGCTGGAAATAACTCTCTGGCTATAGCCACAGTCTTGACCTTTCTGTCTGTTTAGTGGGAATGTTAGGGTTAGATCAGCCCGCTGAGTGACATGGCGCACGGCTTAGCCTCCAGGTTCAAGGAGGTCATTTCTGCTCTGTCTAATGACAGCAGGGACTGCTGAGCATCCACATCAAATGTAGTCTTCTATTTCATCCAAATAGAATTAGAATAAAAATACCCAGTTGTAATGTGGGCTGCAAGCTGAGTCTGGGGTTATTGGAGGAGCATTTTGAGGTCTGATTCTAGTCTTGCTCCCTCTGTGGCTAAACATAATCTTATTCCTGTGAAAAAGAGGTTTTTTTTTTGGGGGGGGGGAGGGAAATGATATAGAAAATTCAAGTGAATTTCATAATTAAAAAAGCATGGCTATCTTGTTAGAGTTGCTTCTATTCTTTTATTTTCTTTAGTTAAAATGACTTTTTGCAATGTTCATATGATTGCACTTTAAAGCATCAAAAATAAGCTATGGCATCAGTGAAGTTTTGATGCGGGACTGGGTTTTCAGAAAACCCTTGAGAGGTGTAGATGGGAGTAGGTCCGAGGCTACCCCTGCGCAGTCAGTATCATAGGGTTACAGTAGCACTCGGGGGTCGGAGGCTGCTGCTGTTTCCCAGGATGGACCCACCACGGCCATAGGAGCCTCACCCTACGGAGATGCTCTACACTCTGTATTATGGATTCTGACCACTGCACCCAGACACATTGCCCAATAGTTAGAACACAGCTTTTCCTTCATTCACATCTTTCAAGCCTGTACCTTTGGTTGGCAGGACCTAAGGAAGCCTTGGAAATGCAGCATGTATACTTCTCTTTTTCCAGCTCACACACATTGTGAGGGAAAAGGAGGACATATGGCATGCGTGTGGACACCCATTTCCAACTGTCCTCAACCAAGACAGGAAAACAGAAACTCAAAAAGTCTTAGGATCTGTTTCCCAGAAACAACTAAAATTAATATTAGGTACCCCATTCCAGATACAGGTGGCCCTTCTCTTAAAGATGGATAGATGATAGGTAGGTAGATAGCTAGATAATAGATAGATAGGCAGGTAGATAAGTAGATAGATGATAGATAGGTAGATAGATAAATTGATAGATGATTGATAGACAGACAGACAGACAGACAGACAGACAAATTGATTTCAGAAAGGAGAGCACCTTAGCTGCTTTGCCAGTGGCTTCTGCTCATTGCCTCCACCTCCCTTGACCCCAGATCAGAAAGGTGAACTGTTTCTTCCATCACCGTTCATACCTCTCCCTCGCTTCTGCCTTTCAACTCTGTGTGATGACTTTCCTCTTTGCCATTTGATCACATTCACCTTGTTTTTTGTCCCTAAATGCACACTTGAAAAATGATTTATTGTATCTGACACCATAAATTCTTTCCCCAATGTGTGTGTGTATTTTGAGCTATTTTGAATTGCTCCTTCCTCCTGCCCCTCACCTCAAGACAAGGTTTCTCTGTGTAGCCCTGGCTGTCCTGAAGCTCTCTGTAGACCAGGCTGGCCCGGAACTCGGAGATCTGCCCGCCTCTTCCTCCTGGGGCTAAAGACATGCAGCAACACACCTGGCTTTTGACTCAGATCTTGATACTTGCTGAGTAGCACTTTCAAGAAGGTTACGTGAGCACTCAGGAGGCAGAGGATCTCCAAGTTCGAGGCCAGCCTGGTCTACAGAGTTAGTTTTAGCACAGCTAGGGCTACACAAAGAACCTTTTTCCTGAAAAAACAAAAACAAAACCAAAAAAGATTAAGAAGGGTATGTGTTTTTCCTTTCTTTGGACTGAAAATGTCTACCAGTTATTATTATGTATGAGTGACTGAGGTATCTGGGGTTGTGCTGAGTGGTGTAGAACAGTTGTCTAGCATACCTGCTGACCTGAGTTTAATCTCTAGGAAAATGCACACAAGCACGCACGCACTCATGCATGTACACACACACACACTAGGAAAACACACACACACACACACACACACACGCACGCACGCACGCACGCACGCACGCACGCACATGCACACAGAGTACATGAATAACATGGCTGATTATTATATATACATATATATAATTTTTGTTTTGTTTTGTTTTTTTGAGACAGGGTTTCTCTGTGTAGCCCTGGCTGTCCTGGAACTCACTCTGTAGACCAGGCTGGTCTCGAACTCAGAAATCCGCCTGCCTCTGCCTCCCAAGTGCTGAGATTAAAGGAGCACACCACCACTGCCCGGCTTGATTATAATCTTTTTGATTCCCGCTTCTCTTTTTTCACTTGAAAACTTGTTCATGCATGTGACGTGTATCATGAGGACCAGCTGTGTGGAGGTCAGAGGACAGCTTGGAGGATTCAGTTCTCTTTCTCCGTGTATGTTCCGTGTATGTTCTGTATATGTTCCACGGATCTCAGGCTGATTGGCTGGCATCCACTGAGCCACGTCTTCCTGTTTCCTCACACTCTGTTCCATTTTTCTTCTCTCTGAGGCTTGTTCTATTGTCTGTTGGATTGTTTTTATTGTTGAGAATTGCTGGGTTGGCCAAACTTTCCATATTGTGTTTGGTAATTTAATGTCTGTTTTACCCAAACAGAAGAATTGCGTGCTGCTGCACGCTCTGTGTAGGGTTCCGTTCTGTGTAGGGTTCCTGCGGCCTTACTGTGCCCCACTGCTTCAGGCTTGTTGATATGGCACGGTCTACGGAACAGCTCACAGGTCAGATGGATGGTTTAGGGAAGGCGCTGAAAGGCCTAGTTTTGGGTTGGCCAGATTCAGTTCTTAGAAAGTGCTGTCTTTCCTATCTTAGAGATAGGTGAGTGCCCGTTTGCTTGTGGACACATGGGAGTTCCACAGAGATGAACGCTCCCCCCCCTTCCCCACGTCTCCACCATTTACACTGTGATTCCAGAAGCCCACACATGGGCAATATTCAAATAAAATCTGTCGAGTAAGGGTCGTGGTTGGCATAATGAAACAGAGAGCTGTTTTCATTTTGGATAGTGATTTCCAGGAATCTTCCTGTGAGAGCGAGATTCTGGGCAAGTTACAGAGGGTGAGTGCTTCAGGGTGAAGGAGAAGCCGGGCCTGCAGTGTTAGTTAGAGCAGACTCTTTTTTTCCCTAGTTGTTTTTTTATTTGTTAAATTTTATTTTATATTTTAAAAATAAGTGCAGTGTTTGCCTGTACATGTCTGTGTGCCACTTGTATGCCTAGTGCCTGAGGAAACCAGAAGAGGGTGTTGGATCCCCTGGAACCAGAGTTAGAGACTGCTGTGAGCCTTGTGGGTGCTGGGAACTGAGCCCAGGTCTGCTGCAAGAGCCCTAGCCACGGAACCGTCTCTCCAGCCCCGGCTTTGTTCTCGAGAGAGACCTGTCCCTCCAGCCTTACTCTGTTTCAGAAGCAGAGGCTTTTTAAAACTTCATGGTACTGTGCTGTGTCTGAGATTGTACACGATTGGCTCTCATTGCTTGTCTTACAGCAAAATTAATGTTTGCAAACTCATGTCAGCATTCAAAGCATTATTGATTCTTTGTATATTTGGTCTTGCTATATAACCTGTCTGGCCTTAAATCCGAAGTGCTATGTCACCACACATGGCTCTTAATATCTTTAAATAATTATTTTTATCTAGTTAGACTTCTCTATTTTGTTCAGAGAAAGGCAACCAATGTTTGATGCCCTTCTTAAGGATAGCAATGCAAGTCTCTATATTCTCTCTCTCTTTCTCTGTCTCTCTTTTTCTGCCTCTCTGTCTCTATGTCTCTGTGTCTCTGTGTCTCTGTGTCTCTGTGTCTGTCTCTCTCTCTCTCCTCTCTCTTTCTTTCTCTCTCTCTCTCTCTCTCTCTCTCTCTCTCTCTCTCTCTCTCTCT